>VCRD01003173.1:41142-67156 GCA_006783055.1 Trinorchestia longiramus
TACATATATTGGAGCTAAATTTGTTGTTATCTAATATCCTACGCTAGTGGCTGTTGCTTCTGACATATTATGAAGCACTTTCTCTCTTTTTAATTCGTTAGAAGTGAATAAAGGTGACAATTGCGAACGGATGTGTAGTGTTAATGGAAACCATCATTTACATTCATTTAACTGTTTCATTGGACCCATAATCACCAGTAATCAGTTAGTAAAGGCTTAGATAGCGCTGAGCTGCCCTCGAGTGTGAGAAATCCAACATTACTTTGTTTTATTCTCTTTTTTTTAGTCATGTTCGTATGACACTATCGTTCATGTGCGCACCAACTGATAACATGCTAAATGGATGACTAAATGATAACGCAATAAATGGACGAGTAAATGAAAGTTTGTACAGCTATCTCTAGGAAGATCTGACATGGCTGTCGACTTCTTGATAAGGACAGATAAGAAGCCTAAGGTACCCGCTGTGTTAAACTCCAGTCTTAGCTTTGTCTTGTGTCCGGTGTGAAGTCAGTCTCAATACTGCGTTTTGTGTCATTTCCTTACCAAAATCTTCACTTCTTAAATAGTTTGCGTACTTTTTTGGTCTGCAGGTGGTGTTTGTCGCATGTTAAGTGTATGTAAGTTTTTTTTTCATATGTGCTCTCGTGTTTTCATCGATCACAGTTGGGTTTAGGTGATGCGGTCCCGCGTACTACTACAAAAATATCGAGTTTCAGTTTACGAAGAACTTTGTACTTTTATAGTTTTAAAAATGAAAAGAAGAGATGCTTAAAATCATAAAATGACTTTTGGGCCACCCTATATGTGTATATTTTCTTGTGTTTTATTTATTTGTTTATTTGCTTATTCATATATATATATATATATTATTCATTTACTCGTTGATTCATCTAGTCATTTATTTGCTTATTTCTTTCTTTATGAATTTGATTTATACATTTTTAAAATTTTCTTTATTATTTTTCTTATTTATTCAAACATTTATTCATTTCAAGAGGTCGCAAAATACTGCTACAAAATTCACGACAAAGAGCTATAAAATTCGTACATAACTACTCAATTTACGACCAATTGTATAAAATTATATCATACCAATAACCTTAACAACAGAGAGAAATAAAATTATCACCTAAAGGCATTGTATTGTAATGGTCGCTACAGAGCTCGTGTGTGAGTCTCGATGAGGTTTTGCTTTTAGCAACAGGAAAAATGAGTATGAAAATATTTCATTAATACAACAGCAGTCTTATGAATCACGTGCACCACACGTCCCATTGTGGCACATGAAACACACGTCCCATTGTGGCACATGAAACACACGTCCCATTGTGGCACATGAACCACACGTCCCATTGTGGCACATGAACCACACGTCCCATTGTGGCACATGAACCACACGTCCCATTGTGGCACATGAACCACACGTCCCATTGTGGCACATGAACCACAACTCATTGTAAGGCTCACAGGGCAGAACAAAAAGGAAGGAATCAGTGCAACAAGGCTGCTAGTATGTGTGGTCTAGCACAACTGGTTCTTTAAATGAAAAAGAGTTTGTTGTAGCGGAAATACTCTACAGTAAACTATGAAAATAACTGTGTGGAGAAGCACGAGGAGAATATCTGGTAAAACACATGAAAACAACGTGAAACCATTTACACTGAACACATGGAACCTATATTGGATGCCATGCTAAAAACCATGTGGGAAAACTAAGTGGAGACCATGAGGAAAACCTTGTTGAAAACCGTGTGGAAACTACAAACCGAGTTCGCATATATACGTAACTCACGCGGTTCTTTAATTAACACACCCACTTAAGGTTGTAGGTGATATTGTCAAGAAACAGTTGTGAAGGGCTTGTCCCCACAAAGAGGCTGGGCCTGTTTCAAGGTTCCTTCCACGGAGATAAATCCGCCGTTGACAATCAGTGGTGAATTGTTCACGAATTTCCCGCTGTTGACCATCAGTGGTGAATTATCCACGGACTTCCCGCTGCTGACCATCAGTGGTGGATTATCCACGGACTTCCCACTAAACCCACTGTTGACAATCAGAGATACAAATGGATTTTTCAGGGACTACATAAAAATTCAGAAGCAGCGATGAGTGTTGCGAGGGGGCTATTCGATTGTGTTATCTAAAAGCTCTACAAAAATAGCTTTCTGTACTGATCTTCTGTCTGATACCTCGATACCTGTACTCATTCTTATCTCAGAAGACTACCTGTGCCAGTGAATCAAGCTCAAGTCATTAGGAAACTTCCCATATTCCTGACATCAGTTGACAGAACCAGTTCATATCATGTTATATTGAGTTATAAGTTTCATATTGCTAGAGCTCAGTACATGAATATTGATTAATTTCGTTTTTTATTTCGATGACTGTTTGTACTGTCTTTAATTTGCTTTTTTTTGAAAACTTGACGGATATTTTTTGCTCAAAACCTACACAATATTTGCTTATTATAGCCTGCCCAATATATGGAAAACCTGCACGATATTTGTAATATTTGTTTGTGCTCAAAACCCATATAATAATTTTCTGAAAGTTTGTTCATGATCCTAAGTTATGCAGATGTAAAAACTTTAACCCCCTAAAATCCTCAACGTATTAACATAAAAAGTTAACATTTGTGAACCATTAAAAATTTTGAGCCCTGATTGCAAAAAAGGTGAATTCAGGAGACATGTATCACTTATCTCTATCTCACTTCTCCTGGCTGACGCAATCAGGCCTTTCTTGGTCATTTTCTGCTTGTATGTAGAGCGTTTTAAAATAGTTTTATGCATTTGTAGATTTAATAAAAACTGAATAGAGTAGAAAGCGAAAAATGTATTATTTTCATGATCTACTTACGTATATAATGCACAACGTATCTCTGTCTCTCTATCAGTGTGTGTCCGTCCCATTACTTCCTATCTATTACTAAAGAAAATTACTGAACTGAAAACAAAACGGGTATGCATGTATTACAACTATTGTATTGTGGATACCAAAGGCGCTGGTTCAATATAAAATACTCAATTTTTTCCGTTTTCGTATTTCTTCTCTTGCACGGCCATGTCATCGGTCAATTCGGTACAGAATGGAAGTTCTGTATCTATTCATGAAAAATATTCAAATTCCGATAGTACCACAGGTAAACTGAAAAATGTATTTATTTCATAGATCCTTAATTTTGTCCCATTTAATCAAGGGATTTTAACGGGTACTATCTGGTCCATGTTATCGGTAGATAAGATACAGAATGGAAATTCTGTACATAATAATGAAAATTATTCATTAAAAACACAATAATTTGTCGAAAATCTTTAATGCATTTATCTTTATAATAATTTCAAATTAGTCAAATCTAAATCGTGGAATTTCCACGGGAACTGGCTAGTACTCGTATAATACACAGCGTATCTCCATGTCTGTCTCTCTCTCTCTCTCTGTGTCCGTCCCGTTACTTCCTATCTGTTACTGAAGAAAAATTATTGAACTGAAATCAGAACGGGTATGCATGTATTACAAGCATTGTATTGTGGATACCAAAGGCAGCAAAACACGTCATTTTTCACCGTTATTAGTCTTGTTTTCTTACACGGCCATGTTATCGGTAGATAAGATGCAGAATGGAAGTTTTGTATATATTCATAAAAAATATTCATTTAAAACACTATAATTCGTTGTAAATCGCTAATACATTCGTCTTTATAATAATATCAAATTATTCAAGTCTAATCAAACTTCAAACGCACTTATGAATCGAAACATTCTTAATGTTATCAGTTTTAAAACTTGGAATTTCCACGGATACTATCTGGTGTGCATATATTGCTATCTTCTATTATGTGAGCATATTTTTCGTTCCTTACTCTATTTTGCTTTTATTAAGCCTTTGAATCCCTGAAATCAATTAGCTTTTGATCTATTGTTGTTATTACTATTTCTTGAAGCATTGTTATGATAGAATGCATGACCTCTTTGGACCTGGCTATAGCGAATAGTAAACCGTCAAGAGAGCCCTAGTATTTATTCCTTAAATGAATCAATGTGCTTTTGGTGTAGTAAATATTTTTCTAGATGTTTAGTGTCATAGTGAATAATAGAAGTAGAGGAATGTTCTACTATTAAAGTTTGCAAAGTACAGTGTAAGGTGTAATGTACACACCGCTTTTCCATCACATGAATTTAAAACAAACGCTCAATTCTTTTCCAATGCATTAAAGTCAATAATGAACCAAAGCTGCACTACCCACTATGTCTTCCTACACCCGCATTGCCACTGTGATTAAGTGGTTAGCCACTTGTGTTTGTGATGCGCAAGTCCTTGGTTCGAGTCTCCACGGAGCTCTCAAATTTTCCCTGATTGAGGTGCAGAGGACCAGGAAGACTATTATCTAACCATGAAGCACATCTAGCGCCCCTACGAGCCTCTTGTACCATAGAGAACGTGAACAGTCGCTGGAAGCAACATCACTAGTCATAAGATGTTAGCGTTAACAATTGAAAACCCAATGAGAATACATGTTTGTCTTGTTTAGCAAGTAGCAACTTTTGAACTGACGTTGCTTTAACAACGCTATAACCCCTCCCGCACCCCAACCCTCCTTTAGCAGATTTACTACATTTCCTCTACATAAGGTCCAAATTGATTTTTTATTTTATTACAGAACACCATTTCCAAAGATGCACCTGTTTTCAACTGCACACAGTCTTCCTTCCAGTTATATTTGGCCTAAATGTTACATTCATTCCAGTATTTGAGTATTACTCGAATTGCATGCTTGTTTCATATTCCTCTTAACACGTTTCCTGCGATTACCTAGCCGGTGCAAATCTTTACTTTGTACACACAGTCACTAGAAAGCTTTGAAAAAATTACAGAACCTAACCTGAGTGACCCACCGGTGGGTCACTTTGCATGAAATTTGTTAACTTATATGTATGTTTACATGCTTGTATCTTTTATAGGAAACCTCTTCCACATTATTTTATGTTTTCTTTCGTTCCAACTAGAACCGTTCATTTTCACGCAAAAAATTACTTTGTCTTTTTATTTATGTATTATAAGACCTGATTACTACTACAATGGCATTCCTTGCTCTTTTTAGTATTGAAGCTTCGTGGAAGTTGCAAGGTAGTGGGGTAAAGCTATTATTTGTATGATAATTAAACTTCATGTATAACCATATTATCAACAAAGCACAAAGCTAATAGGTTTTTTCGATGAATCTCGTTTCTTTTTCATTTCCTCAAGAAAAATAGAAATTATTCCTGTTCTCCTTTTGTTGGGAATTTTCTTTTAAAATTAGCTTTTTTTGTTTTTCGTTAGAGTGCCAGGTGGAATAACATTGGTACTTCTTCCCACAGAGACAAACCTAAAGTGCCACCACACGAAGTACACGCCATAACCATGCCCCGATCACCCGGCAAGCCTTCCTTCATGGCACAGATGGAGGGACTGTTGCATAAAACTGGATCCATGAAATCCCCCTCCAGTCGTACTTCTCATTCTCAAAGCCACATCCAACCCCAGTCAGAACCTTACCCTGAAAGAAAATCTCCACTTCCTCCCGATTTCCCCAATCCAGGAAACAATCAGTATAAACCTTTGAGTGTCCATGTTCAGTCTGATGCGACCTCTTTCTCAAATTCCAGCCCCATACCCAGTCCCAGCTCAAGCGCGTCCGACTCGAAGTATTTTGCCAGGGGCAAGAGGCAAGTCTATGTCGCCCAGGCGCAGTGGCAGATGCCTGGGGATTTGAACGTAGCAAAGTACGAGAAACTTGAGCTCGTATCCAAACAAGAGGATGACAAGTGGTTCATGAAAAGCCGCGTCACTGGTTCCAAGGGTCTTGTTCCCAAATACATACTTGCTCTGGTGGTCGACCTCGACAGCAGAGAGTAAGTTCTTGGGACCACTCTTACTTTGCAACAGATCTATGGAAAAAAAGTGCTAGAGACCCTGGTAGTTGAAATTATTATCAACTTTTGTTGCAAATATTTGAGTTAAACAAAAACTGACACAGACACATGCCCAACGTAGGGGCACCAGTCACTTAGAAGTACTTAGACATTTCAATAACGCAGACTTGTGCAAAGATGACATTTGGTTTAATTTTGATCAAACTTACGAGGGTAAATTAGAGGTAATGGAACCTTCATTAAAAATTGGTCAGATTGTTCAACTTTCATTTATGATTGGCCAGATCGTTCAACCCTTATTTAAGATTGGCCAGGTGGTTCAACCTTCGTTTATGATTAGTCAGGTGTTTCAACCCTTATTTAAGATTGGCCAAGTGGTTCAACCTTCGTTTATGATTGGTCAGGTGGTTCCATGGCTCCATCACTCGAGAAGAAGCAGAGGAGAGACTGAAGAAGGCTGGCAAACACGGCACTTTTCTCATCAGGTACTCCGTCACCAACCAGAACGACTATGCACTCTCCCGTGAGTAAAATTATGCTTAGCAATGCTTTCACTGGATAAGCAAGTAACCTATATACGTAATTATATAGACTTTTATTTTGATCAGAATACAAACGTACCATGGACCATTGTCCCTTGAATTTCAATTGACATTTTCATAAGGATCTTGAATATATGAAGGCTGTTTTTCCAAATCCGTTGTACTATAAAAATGGCAAATTCACATAAGATAATAATTTTGTTACCATAAGTACTACCGAATGTTACTTATTTTTCTACATGATCGACAAACTGCATATAGCTTGAGTGCCAGAGGTACTGTCAGTTGAACATAGCCACAACTATCGATGCTTCCACCGAATGTGAATTGTGTAGTGTAATCCGTTTTCTGCAAGCAGAAGGACGTAATGCTGCTGAAATTCATCACAGAATGAGTAAATTGTCCGGTAATAAGTTTATGATTACGAGTAGTATACATGAATGGTGAAGAAAAATTAAAGAAGGGTGAACCGACGTCCATGAAACAGGTGGACTAGGGTGCGAGTCTCTCGCTACTGTAGGCCTCGTTTAGCGTGTTGATCCGGTGGTCAACACCGAACGAAGATTTACAATGAGTGAACTTTCTGAATAATTTCCAGATGTTTCTAGGCCTGCTTTGTATATAATCGTACGAGACCTCGGATACGGGAAACTGTGTGCCCATCAAGACGCATCTCTCCTCACTGACAGCCAATTTTTCTAAGAAAGCATCGAGAAACTTGAATCACGATATGACAAATGCTTCAACCGTTTTGGCGATTATGTAGAGAAATAAGTAAAATCTGCAGCACTTTTGGTAACGAAATTATTGTTATATAAATTCGTCATTTGTCATATCCCATCGGAGGTTACAAAACTGGTCCATAGACGCTCATAGAAACTCATCCCGATGGATGGAGGCAAACTCTCAAATGTTTTTGTTAAATTCATTTTATTCGCATTTTTTCGCCTTCAAGTGTTTTGTTCACATAATTTCTTGTCGTAGGCAGATCATAGGCACGTGGAACGCTTTTTATTGACCCACCCATGGAACGAAATTAACACAAAAGTTCCAGTTACGTCTGAGATATAATAATTAGATACAACAATTCGATATAGTAATTGATACAATAATTGGATACAATAATTAGTTACAATAATTGGCTACAATAATTGAAGATTCAGAGCGGTGATTGAGGAAGTATAGTACTGGCTTCACAGAGAAAATGTCTCGTTAGAAAATGCCCGACATGAACAGGTTTAAGATTTTCGTATGTTACAGTTTCAACAAATTTTATAAGTGGTTTGACAAAAACCTTGACAATAAAGAACACGATAGTCAAATGTATAAACGAAATAACCTGGGAAGCCCCTGAATGTCCAGAAAACACCGCAAGGTAAAGAAAAATTCATACATAACATAAAACTCAAAAAAATAGGCCTCCAGCGGAAGAATTCCCACCTTGAAGGAATAATGGCGGCTGTTCTCTAGTTCTGGACGGTGACATCGTAAAGCATTATCGTATCCGAGAACACGACACGGGAGGCTACTTCATTGACCGGCAGTCCAGCACCTTCATCACAGTGGACGAACTGGTGTTGCACTACAGCCAACACAGGGAGCTGTGTGCCCGACTTGCTGTGCCCTGCTACAAGGTGCGTCTTGTGTCTGTGTTTTGTGTATGTTGTGTGTGCCGTGTGTCTTGTGTCCGTGCTTTGTTTGTGTGTCGTGTCTGTGTGCTGTGCATGTTGTGTGTGCCATGTATCTGTGCTTTGTGTTTGTTGTATCTGTGTGTAGTGCATGTTGTGTGTGCGGTGTGTCTTGTGTCTGTACTTTGTTTGTGCGTGTCGTGTCTGTGTTATGTCTATGTGTCGTCTGTGTGTTGTAAAACAATATTCCTAACAAAGAAAAAAGTCCCAGTGATTAATTTATGCATTTTTAATTTTTATCTGAATATTTATTATTATTTTTTGTAAGCCTAAGCAGTTTTCAAAAGTATCGTACATAGTTTGTTCATCAACTGTGTTTGGCGAACAAAGTCGTATAAAGTTCTCGACGGCCTCCAGAATAAAGGGAATGCCTCAACCTTTCTGATCCCTAGAAAAGAAAAATTCAGAAGGGAAAAAATTGTTTTGCCAACTTTCAAGATTTCAAAGCCACTAGAGCTATGCACGTAATCTGGTTGCCACCAAATTAATAACTGCTTATTACATTTAAATTAAAATATCCTTTACAAGTTCGATCGTAGTGCCATATGTTGATTTGTGCACAATTTTTCGAATTTCATTTCCCTGGATTTCTTTGTTTAGTTATTCTTTATTTTTTGGCTTGCATTAAGAACAGTGAACCAATTTTAGCAAACAGCAAACCCTTATTTCTTTATTATGATCTAAATTGTTATCGCTCTGTATGTACCTACAGCTAATATTTGTCTCTTTCCTACGTCTTTATTTTATTCTCGTGGATCCATCCAGGTACAGGCGATGGAAGATTTGATCAAGTGAACTTATCCACTTTAGTCCGTATTTTCTATAAATAGAAACTCGTTTGTTAGCTCTATTTCTCGTTAAAAAAACGCCTCGAGACCCAGGTAACACAGTGATCGAGGGGTGTGCATTTTCCACTTGCAGGAGTTCCGGGTTCAAATTTCTTCGCCGTTCTCGATTTAAGAGACACACCACAGAGAACTGGAGCAGTCGCTGGGAGCAGCACTGCTGGTCTATTTGCAGGTTTTTGCAATTGAAACCCCAATTCATGAACTGTGTGGTACATCGGAATAAAATAAATAACAATAAAACCAACTAAGAGTTTCATCTTTCTCACAGGCGCCGGTTCGAGTCATCCCGGAAGATCCTGTATGGGAGTTGAATCGGTCCATCTTGTCGATGGGTCGTGAACTGGGTAAGGGGCAGTTTGGGGTGGTACGGGAGGCAACGTTGACAGTTACCGACCCCAACCATTTCAACCTGTGTCAGATCAACCAAGTGGCCGTTAAGGAACTCAAAAAAGGTGAGGATTCTTTTGCAATGCACTTGTTTTTAATGATTTGATTCTCATTTCGAAGTTACGTAGACTTTTACCTTACCTGGAAAATAGTGTTTCTTAAATACAAAATCGGGTATTTTTCAGACATGGTGTATCTTGTAGTAAATCTGACTTGCTTATCTTCAAGTCGGATCGTCAGACTTGGAAGTGTCATTCAATCTAAATTCATGACTTTAATAGGGATAAATTAACTCATACTTCCATATTTATGCATAAATATACCGACAAAAATGATCTCCGTTGACTGCTTTATTTTTCATACTACGGGAAGAAAAGGGGGTTCAGCTCAGAAAATAGTTTTTACGTTTTAAAAATAGTGTTTTTGAATGTTAGCAAGGGTTGATGGAAGAGTAAGAGGCCAAGAGTAGGGGTATTTTTTCCAACAAGTGTTAGAAGTTTTTGATTTGGCTGTGAGTAGACTACATGTTTAGTGTATAAGTGATTGGAAGGTGTCCGCCGGAATCATGGGCCTTAAAATAATTAATATTCGGCTCAGTTAAAGCAATTGATATTAAGCAAATCACCTAATCACAATGTTCGTGGTCATTATGAACGTGATGTTTTTGATGTAAAAATTATCTATGATATTCTTCAGGCAGGAACAATGGGATAATTTGAATATAAGAACTGCTAACTACATATCTCACAAGACAAAGCTCTTTGAGAGACA
The DNA here is from genome assembly GCA_006783055.1 of Trinorchestia longiramus. NCBI lineage: Eukaryota > Metazoa > Arthropoda > Malacostraca > Amphipoda > Talitridae > Trinorchestia > Trinorchestia longiramus. The sequence continues at coordinate 51,298 of VCRD01003173.1, forward strand.
CAGCGATGTAATAATTTTGATCACAAAAATTGTTTACGATACGCCTCAAATATGAGCAACGTGAGTTTTTCTTCATTTGTTTATGATACATTTCAGGCAAGGGCAACATGGTGGACTTCCTGGCTGAAGTCAACGCCCTGAAAAAGTTGAATCACGAGCGCCTTCTGCGTCTGGTGGGGGTGTGCACGGACCGAGAGCCGTGGTTGATGGTTACCGAGTACATGAAAAATGGGTCCTTGCTGGAGTACCTGAAGAGTGAGGTCTTTGTGGTATAATAAGTAAATGATTATGGCTCCCAGATAAGTAAATACACCCAGATTGGCCAACTGGTGAGGGTACCCGTTCGCTATGCGGGAAGGTTCGGGTTCGACAACGTGGACGCCACAGTCTGCTTGTGCCTGATCATCGGCAGCTAAAAATGTCTAGTAGCTGCTACGCTGGACGCTTGGCGTTATCCACACCTTCACTACGCTCATCGGCACGTCCCTTTGAGCTTCCACTCCAAGTTACAGCACAGAGGATGGGGATCTCGCTTGAAGCATCACTACTATTCTTAAGATCTTATCGATAAGCACCATCACTAGTCTCAAGATGTTAACATTAAGACTTTAGAAAACAATGTATATGCACTGTATACTCTATTGGAAATAAAGTTCATTTAAAAACATCGCCGAGCACTTTGAGGAACAGTTAGGTTAGACTAAAGACAATCTTGTCGTGTTGAACGTTGGGGTGTGCGATCATAGCATCGAGGCTAAGAAGTGCTCGTGTAAACGAGTGCAATTTTTCAGGTGTCAGATGGAGGTCATGTTTGTCTCCCTTTGTTCAACATTTTGCTTGTCGGTTGAGATAGTAAAATTGTAACTTCATACGTGTTAGCACGAGAAATACAAAAATTTGAATCGCTGAAGCGTACGTAAATCAAAGACAAAACTCCTTATTTTTATTTGCATCGGTAGATTAATTAAATTGAATAATAGCATTTATTAGGAGCTGCTTTACTGAAATGTCTCATGAGGAAGGTCTCGGTTGGGAACAGGTATTTGAAAATTGTTTACTTTGCATAGTTATTTGATTTCAAAGTATTGTACTTTTATGGAATACCATAACTTTGAGCGGGCGCTTGTAGCTGGTCCGTGTGAGACCATCTTGAGGTGCAGTACTTTGAGCAAAGACTCTTTCTGCGACGCATCATCGAACGATAACTTAAAGAGAGCTAGAAATTTTTAACTTCATTCGTAGTTTTTCCCTTAGATCAAAGAGTTTTCAACTTTTCCCATTCGTTTGGAGTTGTCAGTGTTGTCCGCATACAGAGAGTTAGACTCTAATATTTATAAGTATTACTTGAGGTTTATCTTATTATAACAATATATGGCGAGATAATTATCCTATAATTAGTATAACTACACTAATTAGATACCTTTTTACTTAGTATTGACATTCATAATTCTTCACTGATCGAAATTCGAACATTTATCTCTGCTATCCAACTCATGGTGCATAATCCTGCAAAGCAGTGTACCGAGCCACTTATTTTGCCCAGGCCCTCATGGCAAGAGGCTCCGGAAGGAGGAGCTCCTCTACATCGCCCTGCAGGTGGCAGAGGGCATGCACTACCTGGAACAGAAACACTACGTCCACAGAGACTTAGCAGCCAGGAATGTTCTTCTTGATGATCGTCTCAATGTCAAGATCGCCGACTTCGGACTTTCCAAACTCGTAACTGTGAGTTGTACAGACAATAGACAGCTTCCTGGAACTCGTTACTGTGTGTTGTACAGACAATAGACAGCTTCCTGGAACTCGTAACTGTGAGTTGTACAGACAATAGACAGCTTCCTGGAACTCGTAACTGTGTGTTGTACCGACAATAGACAGCTTCCTGGAACTCGTAACTGTGTGTTGTACAGACAGTAGACAACTTCATGGAACGCTCATCCAGTTTCTGGAATTGCATGCTTTAAATCCATGCGTGGACTGAGGGATGCTAGAAATGTGATGATCACAAGGACAAAAGTTAATGGTTGATAGAAATGTGTCGCCAAAGGAATGACTAACATTAGCATGTATCTTTACTAACAAAATGTTAAAAACTCCATACCTATCATCAGCAGGGACTAATATATGAACAAAACCATTGAAATCTAAATGAGAAAATAAATAGTTTCTTTTTTAATTGAGTGCTTAGTATTTCATTTATTACCTAATAATACTTGAAGATTTTCGAGTATCATTGAATCGCTATTTCATACTCGAGCATCTCACTCGTATAATGCTGAAATAAGCAGTCATGGATGATTCTTGCACTACAATGCACAGAATATATGATATGCATTTTAAAATATATTTGGTTTTTCCTGCATGCATACCAGAAATAGACTAATGTGCAATTCCACAATACCTAAAAATATCAATTTTCCTATCTGCACCTATCGTAGTCAGCCAACACTAGACAAACATACAATAATTCCCCACCTAGAAGCAATTTCCAAGCAAAATAATGTACTTTCAAGAATATAAAGCCCCTCTCCCTTCTTATGACAGACAACCGACAACTCAACAGCAGACAACCTCCGTCTGCCGGTCAAGTGGTCGGCTCTTGAAGCTCTTATTGACGGTAGCTTCACCAGCAAGAGCGACGTTTGGTCATTCGGGGTGCTGCTCTATGAAATCATGACCTACGGCATCACCCCCTACAGAGGTGAGGAGATATGACCTGAGGTATCACCTCCTACAGAGGTGAGGTAATATGACTCGGGGTGTCACTCCTTAAAAAAAGTAAGTTATGGGATCCAGTATTTATTTATATACTAGATAGTTCCCGTGCAAATTCCATAGTTTAGGTTTCACTAATTTGAAATTATTATAAAGACAAATATATGAAAGATTTACGATAAATTATTGTGTTTGAAATGAATTTTTTTGATGAATATATACAAAACTTCCATTCTGTGTCCTATCTACTGATGACATGGCCTAGATAGTACCCGTGGAAATTCCACGCTTTAAAAGTTATGACATTAAGGAACTATAAAACAAAATAAAATTTTCCGTTTTACCGGTGGAGCTATCAGAATCTGATTATTTTTTCATGAATGTATACAGAACTTCCAATAAGTATCTTGTCTACTGAAAACTTGACCGTGTTGGAAAAAAGTCAAATAACATGAAAAAATGGCATATTTTATAGTGATCCGGCACCTTTGGTATCCACAATACAATGCTTATAATACATGTATATTCGTTTGGATTTCAGTTCAATAATTTTTCTTCAGTAATAGTTAGGAAGTTATGGGACAGACACACACAGATACAGAGAGATGGAGATACATTGTCGATTATAGATGTAGATATGGTGTTCCTATCTGACCATTGCTCATATTAATAGTTCCATTACATCGAAACATAATTAGCACCTCTATTGAAAACACTTGTACACGTAAAGCTATGCCCAGTGCCCACATGCACCAAATCTAGATGAATGCTCAACATATTCGTGAAATTCATTTAATTCATTAAATTTCTACATATTCATGACATTTCTACGCGTAAAATAAGATTAAACACCGATATAAAACTTATTTCTCTATCAAATGTTAAATTAAAGATGAATCAAATTGTACCACGATGTTAGATAGTTAAATGTTTGTAGTAAAACCCGTAGAGTGTTGTGTTCTCTTGGTTCGAGATACTTAAATGTTTGATGTAAAGTTCGAAGACTTTCTTGATTTGTGTTCCCTGAACTATATATAATAGAAACACGTAATTGTGATGTTATTAATTGCGCGCAATAAATAGGTTCTATTTATTTAAACACTATATAGTTTCTGTGAAAATTCTATGGTAAATTGATATAATTAGTGATATTTCGATCCAAAATTGGGTCACAAGTTTAATTAGATTTGACTAATCATAAATTATTATAGCGACGAATGTATTAAAGATTTACGATAAATTGTTGCGTTTTAATTGAATATTTTTCATGAATTTATGCAGAACTTCCAGTCTGTATCTTATCCACCGATAACCTGGCCTAGATAGTACTCGTGGGAATTCTACGGTTTTAAACTGATAAAATGAGGGATGTCTGGAATAAAATAAAATTTTCAGTTTTACCCGTGGTACTGTCAGAACCTGAATATCTTAATTAAGTACAGACACAACTTCTATTTTCTATCTTATATACCGATAACATGGCCGTGTAGGAGAAGGAGGTTAATAACAGGGAAAAAATATTTTATTTAATACTGATCCGGCGCCTTTGGTATCCAGAATACGATGCTTACAATACATGCATACCCGTTCTGATTTCAGCTCAATAATTTTTTCAGTAATAGATAGAAAATAATAGGACGGACACACTCAGATACAGAGAGAGAAAGAGATGGAGATACTCTGTCTATTATATAAGAAGACTAGTGTCCCCAGCCGTCAAAAATGACGGCAGGGATTCCGTGATAATACTTCAGTGGTGCTCGCCAATGAACAACAATTGCAACAATTTCAATTCTTCTCCTTTCGTGCAAGTCTTCTTGCGACATGGTGGCTGTCCTTTCCGCAAGTCTTTCCCTTTCTAATCTTCTTTCTTCTATTTCTTTCTGTAATATCGCAGTGCATGCTTCAGATTTTCTTGCACTATCCATCTTTCTTCTCTTTTCACTGTTTTTTCGACGAAGTTTGCCTCTTTAGACGTTTTTAAGATCACAGTCCATCCTTGCTTTGCGTTCTTGATAAGTTTTTTGAGAGATAGCCCTCCTCTTGAGCTTAGCATCCATGCCTCGAACATTGGCTGTATAAACTGGTACTTTGCTGAGATCTTTGCCTTCTTTTCCTCTCACGTGCTAGTCTGCGTTTCCTTCCTTCTGGTCTTTCTTTGATTGTTTTAATGAATTTTTCATATTCAATTTGTATCAAAAGCATGCTTTTAGATGATACGGTATATCCCCGTTCTACGATAATAAGGCCGTTCAAAAGCATCTTGCCGTTAAGAAAAGTTATATTCTGTTTATTATTTTGGACTGCCGCAGGTAGTTGATGACTTCTTGATGAAGAAAGCCTTCTTCCAGCAAATTGCTAAGGCAGAACGGCAAGAGGAGCTGCTGGCAAAAAATATCTGGAATAGCTTATGCACGACAGGATCGAAAACTCAGTCAAAGATGCAGCAATTCATGTACCACGCTCAAAAAAGGAAGATTTTCAAACCAAATGAAAATAGTTTTCAAAGCGAAGTGGTTTTTTACTCACAGTGTGTTTGTTGGATGAGGCAGTCGATGTAAAGGTGCTGGTCCAATAGCATAGTTTGAAGTAGAAACATGCAGTCATTAAGTAGAAGAAGACTGTATCTATGCTACCTTTTAAACGAATGTTTCCCTCATCTTGCGAGAGAACAAAAAATTGTAATGACCCAGCACTGGGTTGCGTATCGTGACTACCTGCAATAACCCAACCAGGGGCCTCTACTCCGAATATTTGGCCTCTACTCCCTGTGAAGTTTCAACTGCTCCGAAGAAATTCAGCTGACAAAATATGCGAAGTAGCTTATGTACGACAGGATCAAAAACTCTAATGCAGTAGTCCGATTTTCCGGTATATATTCCAGAAACTATATTTGCCATCGTAATTTAGGGATGAAATTTCATGATGTCTCGTCTTCTTTTTCGGTGTACGAATATTCTCCTATCTAAATCCTTAGGAGCGTGACAGAGAGACGGACCAAGCAAGCAAGCAAGCGACCAATTGTGCATTATTATATAGTAGGGTTGAAGACCTACATACATAAAATGAAACCCTGTTGTAGAAGCATACATCGAGAATAGCATCATCATAATCCTCCTTCATCCAAAATTCATTTATTTTTTTGGAAAGTTCTATGAAAATCATTTTTGACAAGAATTTGGGTTCTTGAATTTTTTGTATAATAATTATATTCTTGCATTCTGCCTCAATACTAAGAACAAATACATGCATTGTTTGGAGAAAAGAGTTCCATGCGCTGTTGATCGTGAAGATCTTGTTGTTATCTTTATGATCTTACATCTGTGTAAAGTCCGAGTTTGGATCCTATGTGTAATTTTGGTAAATCAAAATCCCTTATCCTTCCATAGAATATCTTTGGTATACACTGTAGAGTCATTTACCGCCGGTATTCCTGCCTGAAATTCGTCATGTTTGTTTGTTTCTTGTTAAACTGGGGAGCACCATTCATGGGAACCTTAATCTGCGTAGGAATATGATCAGACAGCCAAACCATAACTATACTATCAAACTTATTTCATGTTTGTTATCAAACAGTGGAGCACCATTCTTGGCCCCTTGGTGTGTGTGACTATGATTGAACAAACACAAATAGTACTGTCGTACTTTGGACCGTGTTTAACACACTCTACATTGATGAACTTCTTTTCTGCCGCAGAGATGAACAACAACGAAGTGTTGGACTATGTGAGGGAAGGAAAGAGAATGAAGCAGGAACAAGGCATAGACGACAGGTGTTACAACATCATGCTTGAGTGCTGGAGTAAACTGCCTGAACACCGTCCTACCTTCTACCAGCTGCGTGAGAAAATTACAGACCACATCAAAGAAGTTAAAACGACAATCAGGGACTATGCCTTCGACCAGAGTTTCGTAGAGAAGTGAGATGGCGGAGCACAGCCTCCGTAGTTTCTGAGGTGCGGATGCAGGTCACTGATCAGGTGAGCTACTCCAGTCCAAAACCATGGCAGGGTCCGCGCATTTTTTTAATAGTTTGTTGCAAATATTACGCCGTTAATGAAAAAGTTAGACCAGGAAGAGCTCACACTTTGAGGAAAGACATCCTCTATTACCTAAAAAACAAACAATCTTTATTTCCAATCGAGTACGCAGTACATAGACATTAATACATTGGTTTTTCAAATTCTTAAGGTTAACATTCTAGGAGTAAGGGTGATGGTGAGCTCCATGCAACGATCCCGGGAGGTTGATGGGCGTCTTCATGGGCGGGGAGTTGAGTGTTTAGCGGGTTGAGTGCACGGCGCGACGTACGAGAAACAGCTCGTGTCCATGGCTGGGTTCGAACCCGAGGTCTTTCTACATGAAGCAGAGACCCGATACAGAACACGGGCCGCAGACCACTCGACCACGGTGGCTGCTGGCGGTCAGCCACGGTGGCTGACCTGATTAGACCAAACCTGGTGTCGAGTAGACGCTTATTAAATCCTGGTTACTATTTTTGATTAGGATCCAGAACCTTAAATTTCATCTCTCCCAGTGCGTTGTAAAATTGACCAATGATTTTCCTTTATAAATTTTCCAGTTCCGAAACAGAAGTTCAGAAAATGGTTCTCTTTATACGTACTTTTTTTGCGTAGAAGAGATAGCAGTGTACATTTTCAATGCAAGTGGATCCTCTTCGTTTTCCTTTACAACCATTCTGGTGATATAAAATTACCCAAAATACAAAGAATCTGTGACCCCTTTTGTGCATGCCTCATTTTGAAATTTTTCCTCAAAATTATCAGAGATCCTTCTCAAAGTTTGCCTTGCTACTAAATCCTTTGTGAATGTCGTCATACTTGCTCATATTACCTTTCTTAGGCTTGTATTCTTCAGAAGAATTCTCCGATATGGTATTTATTGATTTGCTCTGCAGAAATTACTAACAAAAACTGCACGTGAAGATGCTGTGTGTTTATACGCGTGTGTACAAAAGTCAGACTTGAACACTCACAATCTGAGTGGTGAAGTATCTTACAAATGGAGGTATATTATAACGCCCTAATTTTCAGGATACACTGTGTAATACAGTAGAATTCCCTTAAACCGGCACTCGCTGGCCAAGCTTTATATATTTTTTCATTATGTTTTTTTTCTTTAATTGCTTTAAGCAACTAATATTGTTTTTCTTTTATGTCTAGAGTGTCTATGAATTGTTTGTGGTTACTTGGGTGATATTAACCGGCATATGCAAAGTCCCATCGTTACCGGTTGAAAAGACTTATGCTGTACCCTGTACATATATCGTGGTGCTCTGTATAATGGGACAAAAAGAAATTTCTGTACCAAACTTTAGACACATTGTGCTGAGCTAAAAGGATTTTTCTGTATAAAGTCCATATATTTTCTTCACTAAACTGAAGATCTTTCTGGGGACCAGACTTATCTGTACCACTTTTAGGATTTTTAGAAGGCCTTTTTAGAAGTTTCAATTTATTAATTGAAAAATTATTTATATAAATAACTAATTACTTATAATGGTATATTATTATTTACACATTTTATTATGTAGTTACATAATTAGTTGAACAATTCGTAAATAAGTTATTATGAGACCCCAGAGGGAAAGTCATTGTTATCCTGTTTCTTAAAGACACGTAGAGTTGACCTTTACATTCTGTAATACATTTACGTCATTCATTCTTTCCTTAAAGCAGGAGATGTGCTAAAAGCACTGCTGTTTTGTTCAGCTGCGTTGAGTAACTTTAACTATGTAAGCACAATAATGGACGACCACAATTAAAATAATTGTCATCGATTATAATAAAACCATAAAAATTTTCTGAACGAAGTCCAAAATTTTCCGTACCAAGCTTAAGATTTTCCTGTGCTGCACCTTACGTTATTTTTTAATGAAAGACTTTTTTTGTATAAAACGTAAGGATTTCCTGTGTAAAATCCTGGAATAACTGAGAGTCGTTACTCCTGCCTTCACGTACCTTCTCACAAATACCCCGCTTAACTATTATAATTGACGATATTTACTTCCGACAACAACAGTCGAAGAATGTTTATTATCGTCTTGTTTTCGTCGGTTATCGTCTCCATGACGATGCTCGTGGCCGCTGTAGTGAACGAGTGGTGGAAGAAACACCTAATTTTATACTGTCTCTGAACAAGCAATTGTTTTTGAAATATTTATTCAGTGTACGGTAAAACTTGCTTTTTGATTGTAGTAAATATGTTGCACTTTATCTTATCTTGAATGCAGGCTTGTGTTTGTTCATTCGTTTGTCTGTTATCATGCATGCCATCAAGCCAGTATTTATGAGGACATCAAGGGGTCTCAGTATTTACGTGGACATCAAGGGGTCCCAGTATTTACGTGGACATCAGGGGGTCCCAGTATTTACGTGGACATCAAGGGGTCCCAGTATTTACGTGGACATCAAGGTGTCCCAGTATTTACGTGGACATCAAGGGGTCTCAGTATTTATGAGGACATCAAGGGGTCCCAGTATTTACACATCAAGGTGCCTCCCACATACCATAACTTGGGTAGCCTTCATGTTTTCGTTACAACAGACCCCAACTATCTCTCTGTTTCGTATTTCTCATCGCATTCATTAAAGTGAACGGAAGGAGTAAAATATTTGTACATTTTTATGCACAAGAATCTGCAAGTGGCAGGAGCTAAACCAATTGTATACGCTTTTCAGATGTTCAACGAATGCGTTGTCAAATGTATATGTGTACGTCTTAAAAAAATTATGCAAACAAGTCCGGTTTTTACTGACCATATTTCATTTATATCAAGTCAAATTCTTTTCCTGGCACTAAACTGTGGAATAGGCAATGAAATTTCAATAATTTGGAATTTTTCTGAATGATTTGTGTGTATATTTGGTCAACATTGTGTGCCTGTGAGTCTTGTAATCTTTCAGAAATATTAAAAATTGCTTAAGAAATTTTTGACTCTATTGGAGTGCTAGATGCTGAACAGGCAATGATTTCGAGCTTTAAATATATTTATGCTTTAATAAATAGTTATATATGTGTCAGGCATTACACAATTCTGGCAACTTCAGTTAGAAATGCGTAAATTACACATAAGAACATGTTACATTAACTTTTTGTAATTCGTTAGCGACTGTTCAGGGTCATCATGATGCAATTATATAATCAGCGATATCTTTGTTTATAAATACAAACAAAAACAAACAAAAAACAAACAAAGAGAAATATATTTTTTTTTATTTTATTTTTATTTCTTTTATTTTAAATATTTTAAAAAAATAATAAAGTTTTAAAAATAATAAAGTTTAATAAAGTATACTTTTTATAAAGTATAAAAAATAATAATAACAACACTAACAAGAGTGATATTCCTGACACTCTGTACATATTATTATCCTGGTAAATGTTATGGTAATATTTTGTAAATAAACTTACAAATATCCGTATGATGGAGCCACAGGCAACAATTGCAACTGAAAAAGGCAAGCAAATAAAGGAAAGAAGTGAATTTTTTTCTCATTCTAATTTAGAAAGCACTTCAGTCCTGATGAACTTTAAAGCAGGCAAACATAATTTCGTTGGGCTGAAATCGTACTTCTGCGTTAAAAACAGTGCAAAATGGAGAACAAGCAGAAGACCTTAGACTTAGACTTAGATTTGAGGGCCAGCGTTTGGCTGCGGCCTTTGTAACGGCCTTTAATTCCTTCTAATACACAGGCATACAACAGGATGGCATCCCAGGGTTTTTCTCCTGTGAGCCAGGGTTGTTTAAAGTAATTCCTCTGGGGCCACCCTGAGTCATTCCATGCAAATGAACCAGCCAAGTGAGGGCATCACTGGAAGATCCAGCTTGTCATAAACAGCCCCTGATGCTTGGCAGGTAGTCACATTCAAGGAAACTGACTATTCGACATCAATGTCACTTATTCCATGCATGCACTAAGAAATTTGCCTAATACAATACCAATGCTTAATAGAATACTTCTGGCCTCCCTAGTTCCGGACGTGTGTGCATAACATCCGCAATCCGTGATGAGAAAGAGGGACATCATTTCAGGTCTTTTGCATCTGTTATTTAGATGTATAAATGCATTAGACTTTAAAAGTAATGAAAAGGATTACGTAAACTCTAAGTTTTTGTATAAAATTGCTTTATATGTGTTTTTACATCCAAAGAATGTAATTTTTTATATAATTGCTCCAGACATTTGAAAATAAGGTATTAGATTGCAGAATTGTACGTCATTTGGGTTATGCAAATAAATGTTGTGAACTGACTATGGTATTTTTATTTTGAATCATCTAACCTTATATTCGTTTCGTGAAAAATGTGCTAACAGCATGGAAAATAATTATTTTACAAGACTTTGAGTTTTGATATTAAAATGATTCTGTTTAGTCTTGATTACATACCTACACGCACTTTCTATGCTCGTCGGCGGCTGTAACTTAACTGGGGACAAAATACTCGACTCATGATCCAGCAGAAGCAATGAAACATCAGAAATAATACACTTCCGAATGAAAGTCTCAACGCTCTGATGTCAACAACTTTTTCAATGAGATCAACAACCACAATGAGTCTCTTCGCATCTCTACGAGCGTCTTGGAGCGTACAAAAGAAGAAAGAAAAAAGAAAAAACTGTATTTCTAATAGAGTTTACAGCACAGATACATCGAATTTTTATCGTTGACCTGTTCAGAGTACGGATGATGCTTGTCGATAAGTTCTTAAGAGTAGTAGTGATGTTTTAACACATTCATTGCGGTATGATCTGTTACCTTCTGGGTTAAAGCGGGAATTTTTTTGCCAACCAGTCGGTGAACTTTAATTTAATATAAGTTGAAATTGCCTGCAGTATAGCACCTACTCGAGGAGAACTGAAAGACCAATTGAGCTTTAGTACTCAGCTTTATTTCTGCATAGAAGTAATGGCCTCAAGGGAAATGGCCAAATCTTCAGGGTTTCCGTCCACAGTGACTTAGGCCACACGAGTTGTCGCCACCAGGAGTTGGAGTTGCAGCAGCAGTATCTCAGCGATACAAAGAGGGTAACCAGTAGGCAAGCAGTGAGGGCAGGGCTGTAATATGCCTGCGCAGATTTGTAGGGGTGAGTAAACTCCATGCAGTTCAGTAAAAACAGAAAAACCTCGTCACCATCACTCAATTGCATTTACTAACCATAGGAGGTCTGCCAATGTAGCACTCAGATTTCAGACTTCAGCCTGGTGTCCAATACTGTGGTCCAGGGCCCATTCATTTCCACCAATGAGATCTGATCTTTATTTTTAGATTGACATTTACCCCCTTAACAGAATTCTTAACCTTTGAATAAACTCAGTTAAGTAATAAGTATAAGTGGCAATGCTCATTATGCAAGGGCAATACATTGTATCTCACATGACACAAGTTAATAGAATTAAAAAGAGGCAGAATACTGCTTTCAACAAATGCATCTCAAAACATGCACTGTTGTAGATGGCTTAGTCTTCTTAAAAAATTAGAATCATAGGCATGATTTAATATATTTCCTGACAAGGGATCAAATATATAAAAAGGAATAGCAAAGACAAGCTACAAAAATATGTAAAGGTCAGTGTTAACAATTTACCTGATTCAAGCTCAAAATTAACATGAGAGATGAGTGACAGGTAATTACCATAATCGGTAAAGTTAAAAAAAAACACTTTACTTCCTCGGAAAGAATCACCTAGGGGTGATGCAAAAATATTGAAGTTTTCCAATATATGCAGCCACTAAAAATGGTGACGCTGGCAATATTTTNTATTTTAATGAGATAATTACTATTAATGAGATAATTGCTATTACAGAAATATGAATGGTACATTGGGTGGTACCGTTCATGCTACATTAATGAATGGTACATTGGGTGGTACCGTTCATGCTAGAAACTTGCTAGGATAGCTGACATCATGGTTGAGCATGAGAGACTCTCGAGTCAGCCTAGTCAGGTAGCACCAGCTAGTCTAAATGTAGTTAATAATACTTTAGCAGTACCTCACCATGCCTTTGCAACTGGTAGCAATGCTCAAGCAGTAGGTAATACTACCTATGTAGCAAATAATAATGCTTCAGTGATAGGTAATAATGGCCAGCGATTAGGAAATAATGCAAATGGTCTAGGAAATAGCAGTAATAGTGCAAATAATTCCGTGCCCCTCGTTGCAATCGAATCGCTGCAAAATACTATGCAGGATATGGTTAGCGTGTTCAGTAAATTATGTACTAATGTAGAAACAGAACGTCGTAGATCTGATAATCTCGTAGCTAGTGCAACTCAGATTAATTCAGAACCTGTAAATTATTTTGCCTCATATCCCAGGCAAGTGAGCCATCAGGGGCAGTATGACAGATATCAGCCGTATGAGGATCAGTACGTTGACTATAACTCGTATTCCCCTCAGGAGAGATATTCTCGATCAACTAGTAGAGGGCGACAGGATCCTTACTATTCTCAGCCCCAGGGCCGTTATTATTCAAGTCCCTCACCCAACAGAGTCCCACAATATCCATCTTACTCTGGGATGGATCAGTATCAGGGTAACTCTAGAGCTCTTCCCGCACCCCGTTCCAGTTCACGTTCCCGTAATGAATTATGTTGGCATCATAAAACTTTTGGTGATAATTCTAGAACATGCTCATCACGTTCTTGTCCTAGAAACCATCGTCACTTCGGATGCTCCTGGTGGTAGGGAGACAGTGTCGAGCGTTAGGGCTTCCAGTTCTTTATTTAGAACCAGGAGCCGATTTTTGACGTTGCGAACACCCTTCATTCGGGCCTTTTCAATATCGAGAGCCACTGCCGTGAAGCCCTTGCTGATGAATCTAGACGCGAGAACTCCACTTGCTTCTGTCAGTTTTACGAGGGATTGCTTCAAAGCACGGCCGTAGTCATGTAGTTCTTGTTCATTTTGTGTATCTGCGCCTCCGAAAGCGGCGAGTTCTTCCAACTCGGTTTGAAGAACCTCTACATCTTTCTCGAGTTTGTGGATTGGAGGCACTCTTGGTCTGGCACCGCCGTGTGTTGACTCCCGGGTCGACATTATTGGGTAGCTTAAAGCGAGCTTCCTTCTGTTGCTGGACTACGGATTGTCCGGGATCTTCCCGTGCTTGCTCAAAATTAGCGGTCTGTGTTATGTAGACCCTAATGTTACTTTGAGGCTTTACAGTGTGGCTTGGTGCTCCGTCACGGAGGGACTGCTGCTGGTCCGCTCTCTCGCTGTGAAGGCTCTGCCAAGTCCCCGTCCTCCACCAAATATCACTGGCACCCAACTCCGCCAGCAACCAGTAAATATCACTGAAGTTACTTTGAAGCGAGCTTGTTTCTGTTACTGGTCTATGGATTGTCCAGGATCTTCCTGTGCTTGCTCAAAATTAGCGGCCTGTGCTATGTACGCCCTAATGTTACTTTGAGGCTTTACAGTGTGGCTTGGTGTTCTGTCACGGAGGGACTGCTGCTGGTCCGCTCTCTCACTGTGAAGACGCTGCCAAGTCCCCGTCCTCCACCAAATATCACTGGCATCCAACTCCGCCAGCTGACCAAAAATATCACTGCATTTAAGGCAAGTCAATAAAGACAACTTCCAACGACCTCATCATTTATCCTACGGGGCACGCTTAAGTCCCGGACAGTGACACGCACGTTGTCAAGAAGATGCTTGGCTGTGGCACTGCAATTACCTAGTGATTAGAATAAAAGTGGCCTTGCAGTCTCGGTTAATCTCGGCCATGGCACTCGGCAACCCCCCAGAAATAGAAACAGTTGGACGAATCTGTACTTCATCTACCAAGAGAAACACATTCTTCTGTTGCAGTGTCTAGACTTTATCAAATGTTTCTCTCAGCACCTGGTCCTTGTCAATAGATGAAGTGATGTACTGCAGCTTGCGTTTGCATGGCAGCACCAAAAAGTCTCTGAGCTGTTCATAATTACACTTTGGGTATGATTGAAGAGCAAAACAATCATTCATGGAAAACTGCTTCTGTAATAAAAGTTCCAACAGACGTCAGAAATACCAACTTTTTCTCCTTCTCGGTGTCGACATAGGCTGACGTGTGAGCTTGAAGGGTGACAACATTTTGGATCGTTGTAGCGATGTTACACCGCCCAAAAATATACAAATAGAGTATTCTAATTAATAAAATTAAGTATAAGAAGTAAAATCGTCATTAGGTCCTAGCATTAAAAATTCTAGATACTGTAAAAGCGTAAAGATTTACCCACTCAAATAATAGCACAACTGTACCAAACTTATTATTGATGTTTTTACAAGTAATCTTGATTTCTTTTTACAATTACTATTAAATAGTAATAGTAATTTTGCAACTCAAAAAAGTACCATTTACGCATTTCTATTCACAAACGGAAATTACGTTTTTGTTTTTCGATGGTTCTGGCAGCAACATCTCGTTCCGACTTCCGCTTCCTTAGACTATATATAGAGCGACTTCCACAGCATGGAGCATTCGTCTCAAAATTCGTGGTGGTGTGTTTAAATAGCATATATAGAACAACGTAAGTTTTTTCCTCATTAGGTTCTTTAAAACTATATTATAAGCTGTGCCCATTTCATGTTTTATTTTGATCTCATTTTATGTGTTATGTGGATCGTATTTATGTTTTACAAGGTTAGAGTTAACTTAAAACAGAATCTGTTTTGTGTCAATCTCAGGAATAATTTTGTCTTAAGAAGCAAGTGGCAGTTTTTTTCCGGTCATGACAGCCTTCTTATAGAAGTTCAACACTTAAGCAAGAGAGCTTTTCCCTCTCTACTGCATAGTTGGACCACAATTATTCTACAAGGTTTTAAAAGATTCAGTCCTATATCTTCCTACCATTAATTGTTCGTTTCTTTACTGTGAGTTTTGAGAAGTGAGTTTCATAACACTTCTGAAGGAATAACTTACTCTCCCTTGAAATTGCCGTAAAATTCCTCGTGAAGGACATTCAGATTTATTATAAAATAACTCACGTTTCAATATTTGAATAATTTGTCATGTTCCCTGAAATAAGAATAGTATTAGATTTCCAGAATTCTGAAAATGGTATTGGGGTTCAGTCACTTTCTATTCTGCGACTGCCTTGCATTTGTGACTCCTTCAATAGTTTGGAGGTTAAAAGTAA
>VCRD01003174.1:0-11510 GCA_006783055.1 Trinorchestia longiramus
GTTACAAGAACAGCTAATGAGCTTTCGGTCAGGTTCTTGGTTCCACTGCCAGCAATACTTTTTTGCTCAGTTCTACAGTTAAGAGGTCATTATAGTTGTCTTGAGAGTGCTAAATTATTACTTGCATTTATATTTGAAAACATGAATATCGTTCGTACCATCAAGTGCACTTTCCGTGCAGTGTTTGGGAACGCAATTTGGTTACCAGGTCCATATGGAACTTTTCAAGGCAGTGAAAAAGTGAATAAAAGTAAGAGTGATGTATATAAAATCGATTGCTATTAAAAAACTTCTGTAAGCTTATGAGCTATAAGCTATTTGTAGGAGATAAAAAACATTTTGACACAATAAATGCTTTGCCCAGGAATCGCAATAGCTGAAAAACTACACACGTTGCGCACATTGTGGGGCCCAGTGGAAACTACAAATTGATAGATGACACAGGAATATGAGATCTTCAGCATGAGTTTGAATCCTTTATTGAATAAGACGTGCTGCCAAGAACTAATTCTAAAACTTCTACTGCACTGACACGCCAATATCACCGAACCATTACAGCGAACACGCACAGGTGCGGCATACAGTAACTACTACTCCGTGATACAGTATTTTAAAATTTGATTTCAAATTCTTCCTTACTGATTTTTTAGTCCCATTTCAGACTTTATGCTTGCGCTAGTGAGGTGACATTTTTCCCAAGACCATGCTTATAATTTGGCTATAATTTATAATCAACTCATAATTTCAGTAGTGATTTTTATCGCTGAAAATAAATTTGGACCTCAAACTTAGAATAAAGGAAGAAACAGCAGTGCCATTTCAAAATATAAAATAGTTTTTTATGCATAGTAATGACAGCATACACCAATGAAGGAATTGTCTGTTACGAATTGTTAAACAACAATCAAACATATTCTGCTGGTTTCTGCTGTGATGAACCACTCTGTTTGAATGCAGCTTTGAATCAAAAGTAATCCATCTTAGTTAACACAGAGGGTGTCATCATTTATCATGATAATGCTCGTCCTCATACAACTCGACTCACTAAAAAAATTTTGGAAGAGTTTGGTTGGGACTCTTCACCTTTCTGCTTCTGATTATCCCTTGTTTCATGAACTATAGAATCAGTTGAATGATATTACGTTGACATCAACAGAAGAAGGTGAAAATAAGTTGGATTCATACTTGGTTTCAATACTTATAGAATTTTACAAACGTTTAAATTATAAGTTTGTTGACATATGTAATGATGTCCTAAAAAGTAGAGGGGATTATTATGTTAATGGAAAAATATCTTTAAAATCATCAACTTTTTTATTTTATCGTAGACCTTGAAATCGGATAATACTTCTACTTCGACCTGATATATGTCCTTACGTGGCTGTGCTATTAATACTACTGTTGCAATGTCGCTATGAAGGGAATGAGGTAGCATACAGTTTTATTACGAGAGTTTATCCGTTATTTTTTCATGAACATGATAGAAACTGTTTTCAAAATTGCAATTATTCATTTAAAACTGCTAATTGTTCAACTACTTGTCAATGAAATAATTAAATCTGAAATTTTTGCCTATTGTAATCAACAAAACCTCTGGATTTTAGAGGCACTTTTCATTTTTAAAAGAGTAATATTTCTTAAATAATGACCAAAGTGCTATCGAATTATGTGTTGTTCTTACCCAATGACACAAATTTGTGTATGTGTATGATAAATGGAGAGGTGTTATATATTAAAATTAGAAACAAACTATGGTATATGTCATACAACTACGCACTGATTCAGAAAATATGAAAAAAAACTTATGTTATTATTCTTATCTGTAGTGCCACAGTTGCTTGAAATGTTTTTTTTGCGTGAAGGTTTATGGGAAAAGAGGACACACGTTTTGGAGCTAGGAAGTAGCCAGCATTTTCATCTCTGCAGAAAGTAGGAGCCAGGGACGGAGTAGGACCAATTTTCAAACGTAGACTGCAATTAAAATTATACACGTGCATCGCAATGATATGTTTTCTATATAACAAACTGGATTGAAGAGAAAACTAATGATTCGAATAGATAGTTTTATAAAGAGAAGAAACTTGATATGGGCTGAGGAATGAGCTTTGTCAAAATCGTATGAAATAGAAAATGACAGCATGGTATGCGCGGCAATCGTAATAGAAATAAGTGAAAGAATGAATCAGTGTGACAAGTGATAATCTGTCATATTTGAAAAGGAAGGATAGGCGTTTTATTAATCAAATTCACTCCAAACAATATGGCAAAAATCTGCAAGGTTCACTACATATTTTATTCCTATTTTAATCCATTGCTAAGACAAGACAGACTTATGAAGCAATGATATGAGTGACTGTGAAGAAATCAGAGATAATGACATTTCTATAACATACTTCAGTATCACAAGCGTGGTACAATACCGGCGAAGTAGAGTATAATGGGTACGAAACCTGTGATGAATTTTTTGAAGTAATGAACTACGAAGACAAATATTAAGCTTGTGTTTTCTATTTTGAAGACACAAAATTATTACGTTTGTGTCTTCATGGCATACGCCATGTGACAGAGCAAGAAGGGCAAAAATATATCAACAGAAGGCTGTGAAGCAGTTTAATAGAAAAGAAGTCTCGGCATCTGCCATGTGACTGAGCTAGAAAACGCAAAAAGATATCAACAGAAGGCTATGAAGAAGTGTAATAGAAAAGAAGTCTCGGCATATGACATGTGACAGAAAAAGAAGACTTACTCTCAATATCAGGCGCGGTAAATGTCGATCATCCTCTTCTGTTACTTGCGTCTCGTAAAGAGGGCGGAGGAAGGAGGGAGGATTGTCATTCACGTCAGAAACATTCACGACAACTCGGCCGAACGTCTTCTCAGCTCCTGCCACTGCTCCAACGAACACGTCATACTATGGAAAAAAAGAACACAAACGGTCTTTGTATCTCGATTAGTATTGAGAGTGAATCAATTGCATAAAATGTTACATAATTAATTCCGTATTTTTCATATGTATACATTTTAGTAACCATACGAGGGTTTTTTCAACTCCGATGTGTTATAAAAAATGCAAATTTTCACAAAATAATAATTTTATTACCTAGAGTACTGCACAGACTTACTTATTTCTTTGTAACTCACATTAAGAAGGAGCATCCGTCGTACCTCGGTAATCGAGGTGTACCCGTTTTGTCGTCAATTATATACATGTGTAGATGAATATGTTGGACCCTGCAGTACTCTGGTAATAAATTCATTATATTGTGTGAAATTTAATATTTTTATAACCCATGGCAGATTGAAAAAAACAGCCTCTGTATTTTTTTTTAATTGTATGTTGCTCATTGTCTCGTTACAAAGAAAAAATAAAATGATACTATAAAAAACTAGATGGCCTTGTTCGTACAGTATATCTGTGAAGTTTTACAGCATGTTTATCCTCATATTTTTATTCATTGCGAAAATTATCTGAATGAAAATAAGCTAGAACGCTAGGTAAGCATTTATAAATTATAAAATACCAAACTCTGAAACTTCTTGCGAAAAGAAACATCACACTGCCACAAACTTTTGAATACATATTGTCTACAAAATATAAGCTAAAAAATAATATGACCTTTAAGAGGTAGAGTAAAGCATTGCAAAAGTAACTATGAGTTAGTGCAGAGGCGAAAAAATGTTTGTACTGATTTGGGGAAGGTATTTTTGTCAATGCACAATTTTTGTCCTGAACAGCTCTTTCAGAAATGGTGTAACGTGGTTCTTGAATTCACCAGTTCAGATTTCTTTCCATTCCTCAATGCGCTCACTCAAAATACCCCAGACATGAAAGCTGCCCTTAACCAACTTCAATCATGAGTTTATCAAAAAATTTCGATTGAATTTAAGCTAGAAGACTGCAAAGGCAACTCGAGAATATTGAAACAATTCCGACACTGTTGAGCCGCTCGGCAGCTTGCATGACTGGTGTTTGCTTCGCTGCCTTGTTCCTGCGTCTGACCGTATCCTTGCATGTTGTTTAATAAAGAAAAATAAAGATGATATCCTAAGATTTTACCGTATTGTTTGGATCTTTTGTGAATTTCTTATTTAATAAATCTCCTGTGGCAGGTGATGATAAGCAGCATAAGTCTTTATGGGGTGGCGAACAGCTTTACCAATGGTATGATGTTGCTTGCTTTCGTGCAAGATCGTGGCTACGATCTGTGAGTGAATTTTTCTCAAGGTAAACTGAAGAACAACAACTGATAGCCCCTAGGTGAGGGAGGCTATAATGACATGGGATAAATGGGCTGCATCTATTCAACACAATAATGTGAGGGATTCAACACAATAATGTGAGCACATGGCATGATTATATAATACGAGTCTGTACATAAAAAGGTGTTGGGTTCATCTTGCTTCTACGCTGGATTACACTCGTGATGCATGTTTCCGCATGGAATAAACAAAGTGGAACAATTTCAAATGAAATATTGTTCAAATTTTCAACTACATATAACTTCAGCAGAATGTTTCATCGGCAATTGAAATGAAAACCCGATTCTCAGTCTCTACCCTTCAAAATCAAATGTATAATTTATATACATGTAATGTATTAGTTAAACTAACACTATGTGACGAGATCGTTCAAAATATTGAATAATTTTCCTGCACCAGTGTAAAATAATTACTTATGTGGAATAATACTCGGGAAAGAGAGCCATGAGCAAAAACCATTGACTCACAAGCTTAATTACTTTATTTTTACATCAACACCACACAGCTGTTGCAAGTTCCGTCGAGTGAAAGTGTGATGGAAAATCAAATTCAATAAAAATTCGTGTTTCATGACCTGTGTTCCATAAAATATAATGGTGATAGCAGATGTGAATCAGGAAGGAGAATTTCAAGGTAATTGTTTCTTTTAATTGAGAAGTACGCTGGCGCTTTTGTTGTTGGCCAATACGATAATTCAATTAATAAACAACTTTATATCAATATATGTTGTCAACACGATAATTCAATTAGTAAACAACTCATTATCAAAACGCTCCTTAAAATGATTCCTCCATTCAGTGGCTTTAATAATGTATTTTATTGAAGGGTAGCCTGATTATTAAGCATGGAGATCTTTATAGGAGCTTTAGTGTAGTATTGAAATACCTCTGGCTAAGTATTATAGTATGTTTAGTAGAAATGTATTAATATTACATCCTGAACTCCTGGGGCCTGTGTATGATTGCTATGCATGTGCGTGACTGAAATGCCTGTGCGTGAGTAAAGTGCATAAACGTGATTGAAATGGCTATGTGCGTGATTGATGCTTTCACTTTAGATGACATGGGACCTGTTTAGGCACTCAGAAATGGACCAAACAGCTCATACCTGTTGTTTTATATTCTCTATTCCATTTTATTCTGGTATAGCATTATCGTACAGTTAGGAGTGCATTGAGAAAATCTAGTCAGAGACGTCTAAAGCTTTTGAATTTAAGGCATAGTTTAGTAGGAAGACTGCGTGCCCAGAATAATGAAAAAGTAAAAACAAATAATATAAATGATCAAATAGAAAATCATCTCATATAACCAGTATTTGTACGCAAACAAATCCTGCTTAAATACCCGTGTCACTACAATAAGTGTGCTAATTACTCATCATTTTCCTTTTCTTTCTACCTTGCAATTTCTCATGGGCCTAGAATATTAGCTCTGGCCTACAATAATTGGGAGCACACCATATAAACTTTGTGATGAAAGCAAAGTTTCCAGATATCCACCAAGATGAAGGTTGTTCTTGGGTTTACTTTTTTGATCGGATGTTGTCTCGATTATATCGCCTTAATTCTCCCTCGCATTTTAAAATTTCATAGCGTGGAGCTCTGCACTGAGGATTCATGTACAGAAGTTAAACCTTTCGTTTAAAAACTCAAACTTTCATATTTAGAAGTACTAAATAGATGAGTTCAACCTGACCTTATGCCTGTTGTGGCACTGGTTGTAAACACACAAAAAAACAAGTATTAACTCCTATGATAAAATTGTCTTACGTCTGTCAGTAGGTGAATTTGAAAAATAATTGAAATCTGTTTGAATTTTTCAGTGACTTAGTTATGTTTTATTATCTGTGAGACCAATTCGTAAACAAACTTTTTAATTGAATTATAGACTTGGGAAGAAAGGAGTTCTGAGTTAAATATAATTATAAAAAATGGATTTAATACAAAAAATAATATACATATTACATCATTAGAATATAAAACAATATAAAATAAACTTTAATAATAACAATTAATTGTAGAATAATTGTTTAATATGTTATTTTATGAATAAAAAGTATTTTCAGCGTAGGAGAAAATCATTCAAGCCCATAGCAGTGGAGAATATTTTGAAAAAATTGAACTTTTCCTTGTTTGGTCTTAAGATGTACATAACTTTATTGTTTATAGTCCGATATAAGATGACTAATTTTCATTGAACTTCACTAACTTTATTCTTTGCACTAAAATTTTTGAATTATTACGATTTATTTAGTTTTAACGACATTATATATCTAAAATGAGGATGGGACCTACATGAATCAAATTGACTTTATTTGTTTCATATTAAACTCTCTTTATGTTAAATTAAGGGTAGAATGGCATTGCACATTAATGCAAAAATCAGCGTATACATAAAATCAAATAAAAGTTCATATTAAAATCAAACTGAACCACATGCTAAAAATACCCTAAAAAATAAATGTAACAATAGATAATATTTCCAATTATTAATGTAATTTATATGAGGAAACTCAATTCAAAGTCGACACTTGCAAGGCATGTAAACGAACTGTGAAAAGTATTCAGAATTAGGTGCAATGTAAATAATTTTGGCCTTTGAAGCTGACCAAAAATGTAATATATTTTTTTAATATACGTGAGACGTTGCAAGCTTTAGTCCACTAACAAAATAGTGAGAATCTCAAGATAAAAATCAGACGCTGTACGAGCTGAGTTTGAATACAAATGTTCTATAAAAGATTCCCTGTATAATAATACACAGTTTGCTGTTTGCTTGGTCCGTTTCTCTGTCATGAACTTAAGGATTTAGATAAGAGAAAATTCCGTAGGGCATCCATGTATTGTAAGCATTGTATTGTGGATATCAAAGGCTCATTCTTCAATGTGGAATCTCCGCAAAATCCATTGGCACATCAATTGAAAAAATTCACTAAAAAATAAATGAATTTTCACGTGTGCGTCTACTATTGAACTCAGAGTCTGAATATACGCTCATAGTATATCGGATTTCCTGTATCCACTTATGATATACAGGATTTCCAGTATACGCTTATAAGATCTTTTTCTCACCTTGAGAAAATGTTCTAATGTCAGAGAAAAAAACGTGGTAAAAAAACGAAAAGAAACTCTGTCTGGTAACGCAATAAAGTCGAATATTACGACATAAACAATCGTGCAAATGTCACGAAATAGAAAGCAGTGTCGAGAGATTAATTAAACTAGTGGAGTCCGTTTCATTTAATTAATTCTCACACACGTTCAAATTCTAAAAATCAAATTCGACCATTCGATGAGTATGCACACGCAACCAGGATAGCTATCAGCCTGACTGATAAAACAATTGGTGCG
The DNA here is from genome assembly GCA_006783055.1 of Trinorchestia longiramus. Lineage (NCBI taxonomy): Eukaryota > Metazoa > Arthropoda > Malacostraca > Amphipoda > Talitridae > Trinorchestia > Trinorchestia longiramus. The sequence continues at coordinate 7,610 of VCRD01003174.1, forward strand.
TTAAAAAGAGCTAAATTAGAATTACAGCTACCAGTGCTGACGACAAAGAAAATATTTTAAGATTATCAGGAAAATTATTATAGAGAACGGATAATAAAGGTTGCTCTGATGGTATACTTGATAGAAATATTTTATGTTCTTTCGTTGATATCGATTCAGTTTTTTCAAAAATTTTCCTTAAACATAGAAAATACTGGATAATTAATAAACTGTACTGATAAATAACAACTTAATGGCAATATAGAAGTCAACGGCATGATCTGTTCACGAGGATTTTAACTTTTTTGTAAAGTAAACATGAAAAAACATGAAAAAATAATGAAATCAAATTACTTTTTAATGATCCTACAAAGTAGGACACATAAGGAATAGCGTAACTGAATTTTTCTCATCGCTGAAATTATTGTCATTCTTATACCTTAAACGAATTTATATAGAATTTTTTCTGCGTCAACGTAATTATTCCCGCTCTTGCTTGGTGAAATTGGAACGACTCGGTCGTCTTTATTGGCAGGCTCTCTGCCCTCGAGTAGCTTTCACTTTAGAGCATTGTCGTCCATCTGAGTGGGTGGAAGAAAAGTCATCAGCGTCCAAATCAAAAACTGGAATTGTAACATGGAAGCCCGTCTGAGCTTCAGGGTTATTGTTTCAGGACTATTATAGTGATTTCTATAACTGTTCAGTCCCAACCCTCAGACCTCTCTTACCTTAATCTTTCACTGTACCTTTTCTTTAGTGGCACCTAAATTTTTTGCATATTGTTGTAGCTTTGATCATTAACGTTTCTTTCAGTAAACCATTAATTGTTTTTTGGTATCCCTGTTCCATTTTCAGAGCGGGATTGTCTTATGAGAAATAATTTTTCATTTCTTTCCCTTTGTACCTTATAATGAAATGCAATGCATGAATTTTCTACTAATTTTACTCTGATTCATTTTGAAGAGGACTCACGTCTGTAGACTTTACAGAATATTAGTGCCTTGAGAAGCCAAAAATTCATAATTATTTCGGCCAATGTCACTGTAAATTTGAAAATTGAAAATAGTAGAATAAAAAGTGAGGAGCACTCAAAATTTATAAAACTTGTATAAATCCTTCATTTTGACATCTGTAAAAAGCACTTACTCAGATTTTCCTAAATTTTAGTTCAATGAGTTCAGCAAATTTAACCATTGTATGGAAATACATGTTTCCGCAGCAACTTTTAAATGCTAGATGTTACTCAATGATACATACTTAAAAAAATACTTAGAAGAAGGAAGAGTTTTGTAAACGATGCTTAAAAACATGAAAGGAATTTTATTAACTTATATTAATACAGGAAATCGTTAAGCAGTAAACGGTAAAAGTTTCGCTAAGATTAATTTAGAGACTGACAATAATGATATGTTGGTCAGAATTGTTCGAATTAGGTCTTCTCGTTTTTGACATTGTTCAAAAAAAACGAAATAGGAATTTACTAGGAATACTTTAATAGGATTCCGCATCAGTTTCCATGCTTGGTATATCCAAAGAAGAATTAAGCATCATTTCAGACACCAGGGAATTTCGAATTTTGACACCTCTGATCAAATCATTTTTCGTCACTGGTCCAGTGAAGATTCGACCGTTGAAAACTGTCCCTGAAACTCACTTCGAGTTTTATGAACATAGAAGGATTATGTTAGACATGCGTAGGAGAGCCTAGAAAAGCCTGAAGGATGGACTGAGGGGCATTAGTAGAATAAAATTCGAGCCTCAGTAAACTTAAAGCAGATCATCCGCTGCCGGCATAGAACATTATTATTCGTGTATCGATGCGTGGGTGTTGTGGTAGAGGAGAGACCGGAGAGTTTCATCAACTGCGAAATATTTCTGGTTATCGTTTATTAGATTATATATTGTTGTTATAAAGTGCCTAAAACACATACTCAGGACATATAGAAATATATTGTTATGAAAAAGCGTAAATTCGATTTTGAAATATCTGTTAAATAATTACATTTTTATGATCCTAAACTTCAAAAATCTGAATTTTACCCTGTGTTTCCCATAGTGCGTGCCATTAAACACGCGAAAATATATTTAGATATATAAATATTCAACGGCTTTACAAATGGATATTTTAAGCATACAATTATGAAAGTTTTCGGAATACTGGGTCGTGTAGTTTAATGTTTGTGATAAAGCGTTTAGAATATGCAAATGAGAATTTTCTCCTATCTTACCCGTAGTGTGCAACACCAAACACAAATATTATAGTATATGTAATATGAATACACAACGGTTTTCATTATAAACAATTAATACTGAGGGAAGCCATACGTTATAAAGGCAAGCATCATTCCGATAAAGTGTTCACAAAGGCAAATGGTACTCACGATGTTGCGGTATTCGTAATCAAGAGGCACTGAGAGCTGGAGTCTGCCAGTTCGACTATGAATGTAAAACTGCCACTGTTCGTTGCCACTAACGATCTCGTACGTCACTGAAGTTCCTGCAGTAGAGAAAATGTTATTCGTTACGGTAATTAAGTACACTCTTCGAGCAACACTCCATGGCATGAACTGTTGGTTAATTCACCACTGTACTCTGCGGCTAAATGTCTTCTAAGAACAGGAAATGCAGCTCCCTCTATGTTATCACGAATTTATGTTGCTATGGAAGAGTGCGTAGAATTCACAAGCAAATTGGTAAAATTTACTGCTGGAAGAATAAGTTACAGGAATTATAGCGTTTTGCACGAAAAATTTTAGTTACTGGTAGGACTCAGCTGTGAAATATTTTTCTTATACAGACTTTTAAACAAATATCCGAAATTGAATGTTTGAAGAAATTATGGTAGAATAACGTTACGAAAAAATTTCATATTGCTATGCTACATCTTGCGCTTGACGATTTATTAGATTAGACCAGTTGTTTTCCAGTTTGTGGAAAACAAGTGCAAACTTCAAAATCTTTCCATGCGTATGGAACAGGGAAATCTGAACTGTTTAATATTAAACTGGTCCCCATCGTACGGCGAACTAAAGAGAATCTGCCAATTGGAAGACAGTACGTGGCAAATATTTTCCAGTTGTAAGGCTGTTATGGAGAATGGTGTAATATCTTGGTATTCCTGTCAAAAGATAGATGTGATTAATAGCTTTCAATTTTCCGACCACAAACTTCATGACACAGAGCCAACGAAAACAATTTTGAAAAGTCAGTAATTGGCCTCGTGTTTGATGAAATCTAACCTTAGGACTACAGTATTGTCCCTGGTTTAGTACCTGGTACTTAAGACCTGCTCCTTTCAAGAAACAAGTAATAGGTAGAAAACTATTTTCACTTTAAATGAATTAATAATCGCAAAAGTCATTTACTTTACCACTTTATTTTGTTAGGATAACATCTTCTAACCATTGTCCTTTTTTAACGAAATTCAAGCACGAATTAGCTTTATTAGAAATGTGTGTCATACACGTTTATAGGTTGTTTGAAGGTCTTAGAGGGTTTAATACATTTCTTGCTATATACCATCATATATCCCTTCAAATTTTGCTGCCTAGTATTACATTTTAACGCCGTTATTTATTGCAGCGTTTGACTAATTAGTCGATAACTTGAAAAAGTGATCTACTAACACACATCTAGACATTTTTCATGGCTTAAAATGAATTGAATGCAAATTTTTGTATCACTTACTCGTAGTATTGGAGCTGGCTTTGAGTACTGCGAGCAACACAGGAGCTCTGTTCTCAGGGACCGTGACCACCTGATCAGGTTTACTGAATGCCAGGGTTCCTGATCCACTCAGCTCTGACACTGCTTTCAAAGAGATAACACACTTCAGAAGTATGACCACTCAGCTCTGACACTGCGTTCAAAGAGATAACACACTTCAGAAGCATGACCACTCAGCTCTGACACTGCGCTCAAA
>VCRD01003174.1:11590-28665 GCA_006783055.1 Trinorchestia longiramus
AGAAGTATGACCACTCAGCTCTGACACTGCGTTCAAAGAGATAACACACTTCAGAAGTATGACCACTCAGCTCTGACACTGCGTTCAAAGAGATAACACACTTCAGAAGTATGACCACTCAGCTCTGACACTGCGTTCGAAGAGATAACACACTTCAGAAGTATGCGTGCATTTCAATGAGCAAGAAAAGATAATACACCTCAGATATGTGTGTACATTTTAATGTGCAAGAAAAATAACACTACAAAGGTATATGCACATTTTATTGAGCAAGAAAAGATAATATACTTTAGAAGAAAGAGATAATACACTTTTGAAGTGTATGCACACTTTAATAAGAAAGAAGAAGTGATACAATTCAAAAGAAAGAAATATTACACTTCAGAAGTAAATTCACATTTGACCTGCAACTCAGGAGGAATTAAGCCAAACTTTAGAAACATGTTCTTCTCGGTATGAATGGGGTTATACGCATAAGATTCACAATTTTGATTAACGAAAATAATCCAAGATTTTCCTACCATCTTGTCAACAAGATCTGGGTTGAATGAAAGCTCTAGATAATCTCATATCGCTTTACAGGTCTAAAAAATTGAGTAAGCTTCCACGTGTGTTACTCTCACTTGCTTCAGTATCTCGAATATTTGCTCAGTTTTTAATTGATTTTTACATCCACGTATTTCATACCTATATCTTTTGGTACATGCTGGTATGCAAACGCTTCAATTTTAAGGTGAAATATTAACATTTTCCCCCCAGTTTGATGCTTCCAATACTCACATAATGATATCGCAATCATTTCTGCACAGTAAATCTTTGATCAGTCAGTTTACGGATCTGCTAAGCCTCAGTCATGACAATCGTACCTATGTATGTATGTACAGCCATCAGTCAACTGTAGATTCGTCAACGAAAAGTTCACTAACGAGTTTAGTTAATAAATTCGTCAATTAAATATGGCTAGCCAGAAATGTGAAAATACTGCTGCGTCATAAAATTCAATGTTACTATCGCATTTAGCGTGTTCGACTTACACGAGAAACATAATAAATCGCTCGGAACATTCTTTTTTTGTTTTACGATGGAATCAGAGCAATGTGTTACAGATAGAACGAGTGCCTAAGACCCTGTCGATATCGTCTAGGAATAGAAAATAAATGGGTTTAGAAGGTTCGATCTCGTACCCGGAGATATCGTGCACGATTTTCATCAATTACTATTCTCAGGTGGCTGAGCATTCAACAACACACGTTGACTGATGTGGAGAAGAGCCGATGCATTAGTATGCTCCTGTATTGAACGTCGATCACTGGTCAGCAAGCTGTGTTTCCTGAGGTCGGAAATTGGCATATCGCAAACTGGTTATAATGGATGGCCTACTGCCTGCCTTCCAAATTGATGGTCGTGTTGCAAACGATACTGCGCCGAGAACTGCAGTCGTGGAGGGCTTGTCTGAAGTTTATTCAGACCCTAAATATTCTGTTTATGATTACGCCAATGGCTTAATTTTTTAAGAACATACATACAATGAGGAGTAAACGATGTATAGACAGTTTTACAATTGCATTTGATTTCATTATCACACGCAATAAAATTAGAAGTCATTAAAAAGTGTATAAATTAAAATCACAAACCCAACAAAGTAGGAAGACTAAGCAATTTTTCAAGTATACGTAATCCATATACAAAAAAAAAACACACAGGTTGATATAAGTATTCAGACGCTTTCTTAAGAATATGCTACTATGGTTCATCCCAAAAATTTCTCCTACATATTATCCAGGGATATTCTACAAATTTAGACTGTGTAGCACAGTACAGCATTCTCTGAACTGTGTTGTGTAGAGTGTCTATGTCGGGTACACTATTGTGCTGAGAGTCAGTCCTAATTTCGACGCCTTAAGTATTAAGGCTTGACAGTGCATCTAACTCTGCTATTTATTAAAAAAATGACAATGTAAAATGTTCCATAAAAAGATCATTTCCTTCTAAAACTAAAATTTTGCCATGATTGATCAGAAATATTTAAACACATATGTTATTGTGATTTCTATACTTCCCAATTTTCTTCTACGAGCAAATTCTGAAAAAATCCATATTGTATTTGAAATGACTATTAAAAATGGGGCGAAATCACGGCGGACTCACCGTTGGTAATCTGTTCCCCAAGAGGAATGAGCAGAGGCACCAAGAAGTTCACAGCCATCGTGTGGATGTGTGGAGTTGAGAGCTGTGTGGCAGTGGTTACATCGCTTCAAGACTTCGTTAAAAGGTCAATCATATTTTACATCGCTTCAAGACTTCGTTAAAAGGTCACTCATAGCTGACATCGCTTCAAAACTTCGTTAAAAGGTCAATCATATTTTACATCGCTTCAAGACTTAGTTAAAAGGTCACTCATAGCTGACATCGCTTCAAAACTTCGTTAAAAGGTCAATCATATTTTACATCGCTTCAAGACTTCGTTAAAAAGTCACTCATATTTGACATCGCTTCAAGATTTTGTTAAGAGATCACTCACATCTGCCATTTGTAGCTTCAAACATTAGTTAAATAGCATAGCACTGCTGAATGCTGAACTTTTTTCTGAAACATTTAATAAAAACAAGTGTTGTGATAAGATATACCTTCAAGGAGAGAACAGCAGAATACATGTAACTTTTTGTGCATCGTTGATTTCACATGCAGCCTGAATGTTTTAAGCTATATAGAACAACAAAACAGATTTACACACCAGATACAATTGTAAATATGAAAGTACTAGCTATAATGTCAAAGGCTTCTTTATTTGCCGAAATTGTTGGTAAATATAAGATCTTGAAATTGAGTTCGCTCATTCGCTGTTGAATTGGTAGCGAAGGCGTTGCAGTCCACAACTTTTAAGTATCAATACGAGAGAGGAATTTTGAACTCCTTTGGGGATATTATGATCTATTATGATCACTTTATTATGTAAACCGTTAGGTCCAAAGTTAATTTTCTAATTCAATCATTCAACTATTATGAAAAAGAATGGGTCTACTGTATAACTCCTCTGATAAACGTTTATCTTACCCGCCACAGACAAGAGAAAAATGATGTGCAATAGAACTCCTCTGGCAAACGCATTTCTTCTTATCCTGGGCTAATAGCTGTATTTACAGTATTGAATATAGAGATTCACAATTTCTCTGAACGTTTGTGCAATTGTCCCATTTCAGTAGAAGAATGAGCGAGTGGATTCTCCTAAGGATCCTTTAACTCTGAAGGGTAGTTAGGTTCCGACTTTATCACCGTCTCTACGGCTCCAGCGTTGCTTGCAAATGTTGTGCAACTCCTTCGTCCTAACTTAGGATATGCGTCTCCTTCTCGCCAGCCAAGAGCACTCCCGAAGGTCCGATAGCTCCTTTCCATTGGGAACAACTCCAAGCCTCTGCTTCTCAAAAACAGGTCGATGTTATCACGGGCTGAAAGAAAAATTGCGTCTGAATGCCGTAAGGAAAGTGATGGCATCCGATTGCACGGCACAATATGCAAATAAGTGATCACAGGGAGAACCAGCTGTCCACGTTGGCTTGAAATTTGAACACGACGCAATGCAGAAACATTAACTGACAGCTGGCACGCAGGAAATTGAAATCTTGTCGTGGTAGCTGCGATGCCATGAATAATCTTTATCGTTCTACAGCTCCTCTGGGATGTTTAGATCCTTTTTATTGATATAAAGGGCCCCTGCGGGGGACATTATTGTAGTTCTTTGAGCACAATGAATTGTCGTGACAGGTAAATTCGATAGAATATTTGATGTATGAGAATAGTAATAACTGTTTACATATGTAAATCAATGAAAATTAAATGATTGAGATTCCACTTCTGTTTTTTGCCTAATAGCTTATGAAAGGGCAAAGTAGCCTGTTAAATTTTTAGTAACACCAACATTGAGGGAAAATCTGAGTTTTGAACTTGAAAACTAAGTTTTTAATAAAAATGTTTACCTTTTAAGTAATATTTTGTGCTGTAAAGTTTCTTGCTCATGCTTCACTTTCACTTGACATATGCAACAAAAATGCTATTTTTTTCACCTAGTCAAGCCATTTCAAATTTTCAGTAATAACTTGAAGCCTGTAAAAATTGTATCAAGATAGTTGCATGCACTTAAGTAATGAAAAATAAAATTGTGCATTTAGGATTTATTACCAATAATAAAACTAATAATTAATTATTAGTTACTAATAATTATTAGTACGGTAAAGTGCCAGTAGGAATTGAACTAGTGTGAACACCTATGTCAAAATTGCAATTAACGTAAGCTTATTTTAGTGGGCTACGTTTAATAAAAATCTAAGCAAAATTTTGATCATTATTTTCAAAATAGTATAATTGTCCGAAACATTTTTGGAATGAACGAATTTTCTACTACTGATGGTAAAATGGGACTCTGATCACTTAACCTAAATCTGTCATTCCTGTATATGGCCGAGTCAATTGAATATGTAATAACTGGGCGATAATTCCTTCGTAATATTCCTCGAAACTGTAAAATTAAGTTGAGAAACAAAACAAACAGCTTAAAATGTCTCAAGCTATTAAGATATTTCTTAATCTTAAGATATTTTTCTTAAGATTTTTTTAAGATCTTAAGATATTTTTTGAAACACAACGTAAATATGTGGCAACAATTCATCGAAAACGAGTCAGAGAACACTATTTTACGTTGATAATTTAGACACAGCAAAACCTCCGCTTTTCCCTTGTGAAGCATCACTCACTACTCATTTCAAATCATTTGTTTACTATGATAAGTACAGGATGTGTACTACAAAAGACTTGGAATTTTGTAGGAATTCAATGTAGGTTAACAAATGAAATGAAAATTCCAACCCCAGTGAAACTTTGTGCAAACTGTGTATCAGTAGAAACACTCTTCTAAAATATCCCGCATAATGCTGTGAAATAATTGAAGTCATTTGTGGCACAGATTCTAGGCTCAGTAATTAATTTTGAAGCCGTTCTGAACAATCTGAGGTCAGCGTCTACATTTCCGAACTGAATACAGACTGACAGAAGTGGAAACACGAAGCTGAATTTAAAATTTTTATTGAAAACGTTGACTTAACTGTTCGCAAAAAGTGCTACTTTTTTGTGTAGAGTGATGAAAAACCTATTTTAATAGTATCAAAATTAAGATTAAAAAAATGTTTGAATTATTAAATTTTAAATAATACACGCAGTAAAGTACGACACATTACATTAAGGGAGTATCACCAACATGCATTCTAATAAAGTAAGACCGTAAAGCTAGTTGCGCCTTGCACAAGGAAAAAATAATAGTTATTAAAAAATGGAAGAGTGAAAAAATGAGAGTATAGGCAATGAAATAACAAGTAATTTATATCAATTTAGAACAATATTTGTCACAGTAGCAGCCATGACAGCCCTAAAAAACGTTCAAGCGTTGAAAATCAAACTAAAATCAAATCAGTTTTATTTCGATGTATCACACAGTACAGCATCAATTCCTGTACATGAACAGATTTTCAAATCTTAAAGCTAGTGTCTTAAAACTAGTGATGTCAAGAATGTGACACATGTTGTTCACAGTTTCAAGATGAGCTCCAAGAGTTTCAGATGGTTTGGACTATTATTATATTCTGCAATTGAAGCTTCAGCAGAAAAATTCTACTCCTACAAACGACTTAATCTTTCGTGATGAAAAAAGACTCCCAAGCTTTATAGTAAAAAATAAAACTGGAGAAGATTTCGTGCATTTGAAATTCCTCGAATCACCGCAGGCTTTTTTCTCGTGGAACTGAAGATGGTTCGAGCCACTGACAGCCTCCAACATTTAGATGTTTTTTGGAAGATTATTCAGCTAGATTCTAGGTAAACATACAGGAATGTTAAGAAAGTCGATGACATGCATGAAAATTTGAAAGGGTCTATTGCAGTAAGATTTATGTAACTTTGGTCCATGACACAAGATCACAAATCTATGACACAAGACTCTATGCAAAGTTCTGTGTCTATATGCCCCGATGTATCGCAGTGCCGAAAATCACATGTGCTGCTGAAGTCGTAAAATGGACCTCGGTTGAGTATAACATGAGATTATATCGGGGTCAATGTTGACAATCTAATATATTATAAATAATGAGTTCATGAAAGTGAGTTTGCCTTACCCTTAACTATGAATTGAGTTTTGGATACATATAGCTGCATTCTAATTTATGACGTTTTCATTACATTTTGGTATATATTTTTTTTCTCTCTCTCTCTCTCTCTCTCTCTCTCTCTATATATATATATATATATATATATATATATATATATATATATATATATATAATGGGTTTGTTCCAAGCAGGTTGTGTGCTAAGAGATATCAAATAGCTTGACACCACCAGCCACAACAACTCAAATTGAAGGAAATGGTGAGTTGAATTGTCAGGAATGATTGTCAACTCATCGGTCAAGTGTTGGATGATTCAAACAAATATTGCCTCGTGAAGTTATGCTATTAGGCTTTTACTGCTAGATGTTACACTTAAATGGCAGCATAATATTGTTTTGTTTCCAAGAAATCAATGAACCTGTAAAACATTAAAAGTTTAACTCGACAAGAGTTCTTTTTATCCGGCACCATGTCCTTCACGTTGACATACTGTTCTCGTACATGAATTTAAAAAAAAGGCAATCAACGTATAGTATCAAAATGGAGCCTGGAATTTGAAAAAAATAGAGCACCTAATGAAAGTTATACTATTCGTGCAGATTTCAAAGAGATTCTACCTTCGGAGAATAACGTAGGAATAATTTTATTGATCTACACACTTTACGAGCTGCCTTCGGAGAGTAAAGTAGAATGTCTTCGTAGATTAGCACACATTACGAACTCCCTTAAGAGAGTAAAGAAGAATATTTTCAAGGACCTATGCTCATCACGAATTACCTTGTGAGAGTAAAGTAGAATATCTTCGTATATTTACACACATTATGGAGGAACGTATTCATAGGTCAGATGAATTCATAAGTCGGATGAAAAAAGAATGAAACATAAAAACTTGTAGGAATTCATGATGGCTTAGTAAAGGGATTGAACATGGACACTTGCACACGCGTTCATGCTGCTTAGTAAAAGAAATTATACATGAAAACTACTGGAATTTTCCGTTAGCTTTACAGTCAACTAATAAGGTTCTTTCTTATAAATGTTTTTTCATGTACAAACTTATTTTAAGTGTTACCTGATGTTTTCAATCCAAATTAAAAAAAATCAGTAATGCTTAACTGGAATCTAAATTCCAATTCTAAGCTGGAATCATAAAGTGGAATTCTCATATTCACCATTTAACAACTTTTTTCACAATTGAGTACACCATTAGACAATCTTCTTCCTCTCCAATTTTGATTTGTGTGATTGTTCCTTAATTGATAAAGCAGTATTCATAGCTCATACTGTATAAATTCTATGGAATATACATGACAGGGCAGTCATTGAATTACCAACACATTATCTTGCGTTGAACGATTGGTTTTAAAGTAATTTTCCATAAGTCCTCGTCTCTCACTTTTACACGAGCTTGTTTTACCACCAAAGAAAATCCTATAAAGTTCCACTCCTAAAAGAGCTCGCAATCCTCTTTTTACTCTCTTCAGAATGGGACTTGCACTCATTAATATTCTATGGAGCCTCTAGTTCCCGCATGCAGACTGTCAGAATATTTTTCTTGCCTTTTTGACCATTTTTCTGGGAGACAAATTTTTAATTGTTTAACCCCAGCGTTTACTCCTGGGAAACACATTTTTTTGCAGAATTTGCAAATAAATTCGTGCGTTATTGACACAAATGTAATACACATAGTTGTAATTTTCGATAGAGATAATGTATTTTTTGAGTATTGTTAAATAGATTTACAAGCACACCTTAAATATCTGAGTTGTATCCCTGTACAGTTTGAGACAGAATTTTTATTATATGCGAATAATATAAACATAATTTCCAAGATTACATGGTCCTGAACAATAAAAAATGAGACCACAAAATATCAAAATACAAGTCGTTCAAAAATTATTGAGAAGTGAAATAAAGAATTTAAAAAAAATGTTAAAATATTCCTGAACTCTCACGTCATTCTTTGAGGTATATTGATCTCAAATAGGTTTTCATCCTTGTTTCACACCTAGGTACGCGAGCACTAGTCGGATTTTTTCAGGATTTGGGATCTGTCTTCTGCTTTTGGAGACTGCATTTTTAAAAGCTAATTCTTACTTCACAATACTGCTAGTGCACAAAATCATGTATCACCGCATTAAAGTTTGGAAGGAAAATTCCCATTATACTTGGATTATTGTGTCCAGAGCGAGCCCTCTCAGTTGTCTTACTGCTGCTCTTGCTGTATCCCAGAAATGCCATTAAACGTTTATTAAACATTCATTCAATTAACAATAAATTTCATCACTTCTATAGTCTCTAGGAGTGGAAACCATCTAAACCCTGTGTAATGAACCCGAACAAAGAGTTGTACACTTTTTTCTTTCGTTTACAATCCTCTTAGTCCCTTTCTAGACACTTGTTATCTCTAAAGTATATTCTTTGTATTTCATCTACGTAATTGTTTGTAACAATTTTTCACAATTTATCATTTTAGCTTTGTGAATTCTATTTGAAACAAAAATTCAAATTGTGCTGCATGTGGAAGTCCTTTGTCATAAAGTTGGCCTCGAAATGATTTAGTGTCTAATTTTTCAGAACAAAGCTGAGACAAATTATGACCTAGAGCTTTTCATGTCTTAGAGTTTACGTCGACCAGAGGACAATTTTCTGCAGAAAAAGGTGAAATAAGGTGAAAGGTACTAATCACTGTACAAAAAATATTACCTTCATTCATTATATGGCATTTCTTCTGCATTTTTCCTTCAATTTTATGTTAGTATCACAGGAATATTTCTGGCCATGGCAGCATGAAACAACAACAAAATTAGTGGTTATCTATGTATTCAACACGCCCTTTACACAATAACAACATGGTGCATCGAACTATGCAAACTCATTCTTTTTATCACCCAGTGTTTGTAAGATATGTATACGACATCCACCATTTATACATGTTAAACATTGCATCTATCTATACAACTCGCGAACACAAGTTTCAGCCTAGTTTTTTATTGCTAAATGAAATGCTAATAAACATTAATCTAGCAGTATCCAAATAGTGCATATGCGTTAAATGAAACTAATACTAAATAGTAATATCAAGTTGACAGCATAACACACTCATAAAATACAATCTTGTAAAATATTTTTTCCTGTAGAGTACAATAAAGTTTTCCGTCTATCATCAAAGTCTTATAACGTAGGCAAAAACTGTCTATAGATTTGGAATCAAAGTGAAAAATGACAACAGAAAACGTGAAGATCGTGTCAGATATCGCCAGCTTGGTCGACTGGTGAGCGAATCCGCTTGCGAGCGGGAAGACCCGGGTTCGAATCCCGCTGCCGCCATGGTTGACGCGGCTAGAATTACGGCATGGGACTTGGGTAACCGAATATTTATCGAAGTGATTATCCGACCCAAGAATGGGCCAGAAGGTTCGTTCCTATAGCTCTATTCTATTCATATCTAGTGTGCGCATAACTCAAATGGCTGGGTGGGATTGAGTTGCAGGTGCATGATTGATACCTTCACGTTGGACGGCATGGGACAACTCAAGAATAGACTAAACGGCTTGTTCCTGTTGTCACATTCTAGTCTATTCTACATCTTGTTAATCGGTGCAATTGTTTTCCCTGCTAGCAATGATCAGTCCTTAGAGTAGGATAACTTTTGTCATCCATGATAACAAAAAAAAATGCACTTAAAGAGTACACAAATGAAGTGACATTGTTAGAGCAACTGTCTCAAAATTTGACTGAGTTGTATTTATATCAGCAAAACTGTAAGGCTTTATAAAGATGCCTTTGTCTCTTAGCGTCATGAAAGGGTCATTACCACTGCAAAAATATTATTGTTCGTGAGGGAAAAAGAAAAAAATCAGTTGGAAACAGGTGGGCGAATTTAGGTGGCTATAATTTTTAGTGGGGACCAAGAATACCTTTGATTAGGAAAGTAATTAATGCTGGTAAATATTGAAGCTGAATTTATAAGATAAAACAATACCATTCATCTCACTGAGCAATGACATCAGCATTCACCAGCTAAATACGAGACATTTCTTTTATCCATTTCTCCTTTGTGTAACAGACAGCAATACCTTTATCACTAATCAATACAGGGTGAGTCAATACAGATAAAACAAAAGTAGAGAGCAATCTAGTATAAAAACTTTCAGCCAACGCATGAGTGTCAAGGACAGATGTATTCAGCACAGCAGTATTTTTTTTGAAACATCGATGTATATTGTCTGGACCCGACACGCGTCCTTTTAGTTCCTTTGTATTCGACGACAATTGCTTTAGCCATACTTCGTTTTCAGTATTCTGTCCAGTGCAGCAAATGCTCATTCATGCTTCGCATTGCACAATTAAGAGTGGACAACAGGAGATTCCACGTTGTAGTGGAGCAGCATTATCTTCCATTAGGGCCTCCAACGCAGCTTTTCCCTACGAACTATAGTTAACAACTGACAACTCAATCACGGCTCTCGGTCAAGCCTGGTTGATGAACTTTTAGGTCATGTATCATAATGGGGTGAGAACGCCGTGTTAAGAAATTGTGTCATCTGACGAGGACGACTTCTCCTACAAGTGTGAAGAAAAACTTCATTCTTTTATGTGAGTCCAGTTTTTGGAGGCGTTAGCCGTCCTCAACAACAGCTCGCTACTTAAACTATACCACTGACTTACTTTTTGGGCATTTTTTCAGGTACTCTGAAATAGTTTTCCTAAACGATCAAAATATGCAACTCGATTAACATTTCGTAGCACAAAAAAAAATCTGCTACAATATGAAGCGTCTTTGCTCGGTTTTCTAGAATGGAGTCATGTTAAAATGTTCTTAGTGCCATTATTTGTTTTCTGTTGAGCTGGCAACCAGTGCCACAATAATTTTCTACGCAGCAACGATTTTGAATAATGGCGTTAAAATCAATCTTAAAAGGTGCGTTCATATTTTGGACATAGATAATGGTATTCTTTCAGAGCATTGGTAAATCTAACAGAGATTTAAAATGTTACATGCGGGGAAATTAGGATTCATCACTGTGCGTGAAAGAAAATTGTTGCTCCATGGAAAGAATTAGGTGAAAACCTGTTTTTCAGTCAGAACTAAGGCAAGAAACAATGTTCGTGATAAAAGTTCTCTGAAGCAATGCGTGAACTTTACGCCTTCACGATACGTGTGTCGAAGAGCCAGCATGATTAAAAAAGTCATAATTGATTTATGCGTAGAGCCTTGAACTTAAAAAGTATCAGGAATTGTTCACTTTTAGTGAAGCCACTGGACAATTTCACACATCGAATTGAAGGGCAGCAATTCGCTAAGGATAATGGTGACTGAAATGTAGAACAATGATGCACTCAGTACTATCCAAACAATCATCAGTTGCCTTGATTACTATGATATAGGTATTTGATTGCTATCGCATAGGTATTTGATTACTATGGCCTAGATATTTCATTAATAAAGCCTAGGTATTCGATTACTATGACCTAGGTATTTTATCACTATGGTGTAGGTATTTTATTACCAAGGCCTAAGTCTTTAATTACTATGGCCTAATCATTTCATCACTATGACAAAGGTATTTGATTACTTTGGCATAAGTATTTGATTACTCTGAATTGTATACTTAAAAACTGTGGCTATGGTGGTGTGAAGTTAGAACTGCAACAAGCTTTGAATTTAAAATGCAATGCTCCTTCAGTGCAAACTTTGAAAAATTGGATCTGTTGATGTTTCTTTCGACAGTTGAGATTGTAATCTGCTGCCATTATGAGAGCAATAGGAGCTCTCATTTATAATGGACAATTCTTATAGACCAACACTCTAATCTATAGATTTTTGTTTGCTCTTCGTGTTGTATTTGATCTATTACTCTAAAACAATGTAACTGGATACTGCTGAAGTCATGAACTATTGAAGTAATCTTTAGAGAATGAAGAATAAAGTTTGTTAATATCATCTACGTGAAAAAATTACAGTTTAGCCCAGAAAGTTTTGTGTCCTATTACTCTCTAACATGAGATTTGCATTTGAAAATTGTTAAAACACTGGCCATAACCAATTGCATTCTATATATTAAAATTCATCAACGTTGTTCTGAAATTTCAGTTTTTGTATACGTATTACAAATATACAAATTAATATAACGATATGTTAGTAGTTGCTCTTTTTTAGTATTTTCATTGGCACGAAAAACGAATTTTCCACGCGGGAGATACATTTTGGTATTTCGGATGTTACTTTACGGAAGAGGAACTCAAAGTAATTTGATGTTAAACATATTGTGTCAGTAAACACAACCTAATGCATTATTTAAATTCCCCATGATCATTCATTGTTGAAACATTGAGTTCAAACTGATGTCAGAAAAAGCTGTTTGGAAGTTAGTCCGAAAAAAAAACTTTGGTAAAAAAATGCGTTCCTACATTCAATTGGTAGACTTCTCAAAATTTTGAATTCCCAATGTTTAAAGCTTTTTTTGAGTTAAAAATTTGAATACTCCCTTTTTCGTGGGGAAAAATAATTTCAACATTGATTACTGAAGCACTCTTGAATAGAGATTCCTGTTATGAAAATAGATTTTACTAGTTTCCATAGAACAAAAACAAGAATCCATATCAGTTTACAGTCGTAACCAATAGATAAGAAAAAAATAGAAAAATAAATATTTTGCAACTAGATGTCCAAATTAAGCCCTCAACAGATTTTTTTCATGATGCTGATGTAAAGTTTCCGGAAGACAGCCGCCGCGACCACTGAGCTTTTTTCCACGTCTCGAAAAAGTGATTCGTTGGGCATTAAGATAATTTTAGTTCATTGAGTTGCCATTACAGTTTCCAGAATTAAACCCTATTGAAAATTGATAGGATCAGTTTGAGAGGTATCTGCAAGCTTCACCGTTTCTTCTGTTACTATTAAACGATTTGGGTTTTTTGCTATCTATATTGGAGAAAACACTCAAAGACACGGCAGATACAACAGCTTATACAAAACAATATCAATTCGCTGAAACACGTAAATCGATCAAATGAAGGTCTGATATTTCATTAATGAATGATGCATTTAAACAAACTATTTTTTGCCATCACTGTTTAGAATATTCAATTAAGAAAAAAATATTGGTAACTCCCTGATATATAAATGAGATTTAATTACTCTTGACTTGTGTTTTGTTGACTGGTCTTTAGACAAGAAGGTCATCTCAGAAATAAAACAATGAGGAAAATGAACAATCCCACACAAGAGCAAAAAAGTTATTCAACATTGTAGTTGAACGAAAATAAAAAAAAAATTGACATAAATCTGTATTGATGTAGAGTAAATTATGTCAGTTTGAGAAGCAAAATACGCGGAATTGAATACAACTGTTTGTTAGTTATGTGATAACTGTTTATCAACCATTTTATTTATGACATCCCGATGATAATGTAAGTTTTTTCAGCTTCTTACAGCCTTAGAATGCAAATTTCATGGCCCATAAAGTCTTTTTACTCCTGCGAGACCACGGAGATCTTAGGGACCATCAATTCAAACGAGACACTGTGTACCTTGTCTAGCGCTCACAAGTGAGTGCTCTCGAGGGTTCAAAAACTGCTGGAAGTAGTTAAAGTAGGCTATTTGGTCACTATGCTGCTTAAAGGAATCAAATTTTTGAGTGTCTGTAGTCAAGGTATACCACTCGTCATTCTCTCAGTCTGTACACGTTAGAGACAAGTGTCAATTCAAAGAATGAAGAAGGTTTGATGACAGTCACCACCTTATGTTATATGACCCGTAATAACTGTCATCCAACCTTCCTCATTTTTTAAATCATATTCATATATCACTGTGTACGACAGGTCACGTAATCTCTGCATATCTCGAGGCATTATAATTATGCTCTTTTGTATTCCGAGTCGCTTGTGAAGATATTTAAATCTTGGTTGTATTGCCCGTAGATTTGTAAACAGCGTTACTCCTAACGTGTTATTTTCAGGTACTCTACAGTGTTTAGCTATAACAATGTCTAAGCATAAATGCAATGGTTAGCCACTTTTGGGGCAACTTATTATTACACACAAGAAGTTATATTTTGTGTACTTTTAGTCATATACCTATTGCGTACCATGAATCATATAATGCAGTCCAAAATCAAGGAACAAATATTAAAACTTCCAAATCTTCAAAAAACGTTGATAATTTGTTTTGAAATTAACACTGCCTGTAGACATACAGTACTTGAACTATTCCTCAGATTTTCATGGTACTTAAATAATACTATTATAACATAGTCAGTTAACATTTTATTACTTTTTGAGTGTCTAAACTTATGAAACAGTATTTAAAACCCTATAAGCTTTGTAATAAACTGTTTTCTCATAATAAGTAGGTGAAAATAAAAAGATATAGGTTCTTTATTATCATCAAAATATTTGTAACAATGCCAAAATGAAATCAAAGTTGATACAGCTGATACAAGAAATTGAGAAATCGCGAAAGGAAAATCGTGCAATTAAACAAATTTTTAAACAGATTAATCTTTCTAAAAGTGTTATGAAACGAAATCGTTAACATTTTAATAAAATTGGTGGGCTAACTAACACAAAGAAGCTGGGTAGAATAAGGAAAACAACAATATGAGAAGACAAAGTTATGCAACGCCTAGCACTAAAAGACCGTTTTCTAACTGCAGGTACAATTTCTAGTCAAATCAAAAGAGGTACAAATGCTTCAAGACAAACTGTGTCCTGAGTATTGCCCGAAATATATCTTTAGACATGATCTTTTAGGAAAAGGTCGCTGATAAGTAAAAAGAATCAAACAAATTGACATTTGCAAAGAAACATGCCAGTTGGCCAGAAGATGATTGCTGTAAAGTATTTTCCAGGGATGAATCTAAATCTATATTTAAATGGATTCTAAGAAGAAAAATTAGTAAAAATTTGAAATCAAACTGTGTTAAGCAAACTGCAAAAATTGGTATGGAAAGAAGGATAGTTTTCAGCGTATATTACCATACATAGAGGGCTAGGATACATTACCTCTTGTGCGTTTAAACACTATAGTTAATGGCGCTGTTGACAAGAATGTGTTAGAACAACTTGTGCTAATTTCGCAGTATTCTGAAATTGATACCCCTGTTTTGCAGGATGCAGGATAATGCAGGATAATGCTCCATGATACAAGGCAAAACTCATTATGGGCTATCTTAAGGATCAAGAAGCAGAAGTTATAGACTGGCCTTCTCAGAGTTCTGACATGAATCACATAGAAATCGCATGTAAAACTCTAGGAAAAGATGTTATGGAAAGAAATTTAACAACAGCTGAAGATTTGTCACTACAAAACAACAGGAATGAACCAAGATTACAATTGCTCAATATCAAGACTTGCTAAAATCCTTCATTCGTAGCTGCACTGCAGCGATTGAAAACAAATGTTACAGTAATAAATGTCGAGCAAAGCAGTTTGATCTGCTTTGTTTTTACGTTTAGGTAGGAACGGTATTTTTTCCTCAAATTTAGAAACTCCAGAAGTAAAATTAAAAAAAACAGTTATGGTAGTATTATTTAAGCAGCCTGAAAGTTTAAAGATTTCGAAGTATAAATATTTTTTCCATAGTTTCGGACTGCACTGTGTAAGTTATGGGTGAGATACTTAAATATATAAATATTTGCTGACTAAAAAAGAAATTTGACAGATTTTTTTGATATATGTCTTTAATATTGTCTACACGTAATTTATGAATTGTATATACGTTCACTGCCAGCCATATAACTATTGTGAGTTAGAAGTTGCATAACTATTTATTTTGTAATGTGAGTCGGGAAATTATTGCATAAATATTGAGAACTGAAAGTGTGACTGTTGCACATCCTCTTCCTTTCTTTCTTTATTCTTGCTCCCCGTGTGGGATTGAGAGCATCGATCATGCGTGAGTGAGGTGCCTGTACGTGGTTGATTCATTAACTTATATGGCATGGGACTTGTGTAATAGCTCAAAGATGGAACACTCGGTTCATTCCCGTTACTAAACTGTATTTTAGGACACTTAATATTCAGAAAGCTAGAATTCACATATACTTTTTGAATAGAAGTCGTTTCCTTGAAATCTAATGGGTTGTAAAACTAAATATTTACAGCAACATAATGAGGCCAAAGCCTAATGTGTGATAAATTTTAATTAAAAAGTAAAATTTCAAGTCCAAGATGTTTTCAAGTGATTTCTTTGGTCTCAATTACAGGCATGAGCAATAACAGTGAATCATAAATAAGACCCTAACATAAAAATACTTTTCACAGTAATTTATTTTGACTAAAATTTATTCTTCTTGGAATAAAATAACATGACTTCTGAATTGGAAAATAAGTAACGATGTAAATCCTGAATTAAAAGATTGAGTTCAAAACAAATGTGCCACACTTAAAAATCAAATAAATCTTCGATTGTGAACTGGTTGAGTGTATGAGTCTGCGCAGACAGCGAGCGCATTCTATGTTGTGTACGTGGCAGCCCTTTAATACTGGTTTTGTAAGTGAACAATGTTCTTAAGTGAACGGTGCTTTCAAGAGAACAGTATTCTGAAGTAACCACTGCTCTTAAGTGAACAGTGGTCTTATGTGAACAATGATCTTGGATGAACAGTGTTCTTAAATGAACAGCGTTCTTTAGTGAAATGTACTCTTAAGTAAATAATGCGCGTAAGTGAACAGTGCGCTTAAGTGAACGGTACTCTGAAGTGAACAGTGCGCGTAAGTGAACAGTGCTCTGAAGTGAACAGTGCGCTTAAGTGAACAGTGCTCTGAAGTGAACAGTGCGCTTAAGTGAACATTGCTCTGAAGTGAACAGTGCGTTTAAGTGAACAGTACTCTGAAGTGAACAGTGCGCTTAAGTGAACAGTGCTCTGAAGTGAACAGTGCTCTGAAGTGAACAGTGCTCTGAAGTGAATAGTGCTC
>VCRD01003174.1:31847-67150 GCA_006783055.1 Trinorchestia longiramus
TCTGACTATTTCATTTAGTTAGAAAAATACATAGATTGGCGTCTATGATACCGATATCGTTTCAATATAAATCAAAAAAAATTATGAACCTGTGTTGATGTAAGTGGAAAGTAACATTATCAGTAATATTTACATTCAAAAACAAAAGTGAGTTTTTGGCTTACTGTGCTTAGCGTTCAAAAATATTTAGAAAGGAGCTTTCTCGGGAGCCACACAAACTTTGATAAAATTGAGAAGTACAAATTTTCTTGTCAGTGCAAAAATAGCACAAACAAACTCAGCATCGATTAATAGAGATTACCTTGTTGAAATGGTAAACTTCCACTACCCGCGAAAAACTTGTGTATTCAGTACGACGAAAGTCATTGGTGCTAACTCGCATTTCACAGTTTTGAATATTTCCTGCGAAACATGGTGATTAACCCTTCGTCTCTGACTCTTCTGTTAAGTTTGGTAGGAATAAAGCTGATAACAATGAAGCCATCAGCTGGATTGGATACATTGAATGACGTGGGACTCCATTAAAACGCAGTCAGTGAGTAAAATGGAGAACACAGAAACAAATGGAACCCAAGGAACAAGAATTGAACATTGATAGTGAATTGATATGTAGCAGGGCTGCTGAAAAATCATTGCGTACTTCATCCAGGTTCACAGAATTTTTAGGGTATCTCACCAAATTTTTCCTTGTTTAGGTTTTACCATCTCATTTCAATAACACAAATACTGCAATTAGTAACTTATATTAGAAAGATGATAAAGTCTAATCTTTATCCTTCAGGAAAATTCAACTGTCTATGAAACTTTTTCCTGAAATGAGTTAAGCGTAATATAGTGGCTAAATTTGTGTGGACTCTTTCATCACTCATTTACATGACTTCACCTCCATCGTTATTATTATCAGTTGGTCAACTTTACATACAAAATACTAATCAGATCAACGAACAGAAAGCTTGTCAGCAGCGCAGGTTCATTTCCGCTCGTTTTCTTGACTTTTCCTCCGATCATCGTTGCAGAGTTCACTGTTAGAGTAGACCCTCTTGCAGATCTTTTTCTATTGATTCATAGTCAAATTAATTGGATAAATTATTAGCCAGAATAATTTTTCATGTGAGTTGAATAGGTACGAAAAATGTGTACGCTGCAATAAAAAATAATGTCATTTTTGAATACAATTAAAAACTGAGAGTTAAGACACAGTTCATGCGATACATCATCAAAACTCCTTAGTACTTGCATGGAGTTCAATACATTTTACATAGATTTATGTTGAATTTCATTTATAGTCGTACAATCATCGAAATCAACAACTATTCTGTGACATAACACGAATTTTTTTACTCCTGAAAATCAGTGCTGGCAATCGGACAGAACTCGAAACTTTAAATCAAATTCTATTGACATTACAGCCGAAAATACGGGGCTTACGAGTGAGCACAGGCTGGTCGGGATTGAACAAGGTGGAAGAATAAAATGAATTATTTTTGGGAGATTGCATCCATATTGAATGTCAACGCTCTATGAATATGGTAATTTTAATAACAATCTGCAATAGTATGTGTAATGGAGAGATCTGTTCCCCAGTTTTCACTAACACGTATCTAAAAAACATGACTATGCGTTTGTATAACATCACCAGCGTTTGATGCTAGTCATTTTTTTGCACTTAGAAATAAAGTTAATCGATTCAAAAGGCTTTTGCGAACCAATGATGAAAACTTTTTAATGAAATAAGCGCTACATTAATAATCAATTGGCGAGAAAAACGGTCAAAGTAGTTCCTATTCAGAGTTGTATATCCATTTTAATAGCACAAGTTCGTAAACTCACTTATGAGCCAATTAGGTAACCAATCTTGTATGATATTCAATACCTGGTACTTAGAGACGTTAAATGAATACTTTATTCTCTCAATTAACCTTATGCATAGTAATTTACAGATATTCGTGCATAATTTAGCATGTGCATGGTTTTTTCTATCGTAGATATCTACATCAATGCTGTAAAACTACGTAAAATTGTTATAGGCAATAAAACCTGCTTCATCAAACGGATTGACTAATAATAATGACGCAAGTTTAAATGGGAAGCCTACATAATGATTTTGGAAAGCAATTTCTAGGCAACTTTAGTCAATCACGTTTCTAAAATGTCAATGATTTTTTATTTGCTGCATCATTCTGTGAACTTGCATCGCATAGAAAATAAGCAGTTAGTCAAGACGCGTGGAAAAGTGTGTATAATTGCTAAAGCGAGTATTATGTAACATAGAACGACTACAAACTGTGATGAAAAATTATTTTGATTAAGCAAAAAAAATCTGCAGTCAGAAATGACGATTTCAAAGTGAATAGCAGTGCATCGCTTATTTATTGAAAATTTCATAAAATTGAGTATTGAAAACTTGCGTCATTTACTGTTATTATTTGTCAAAATAAGCTGGCAAATAAATCTGTATTAAATGATGACAGATGCAGGAGGGGAATGGCAAATATCACTGGGGCTTATAATACACCAAGTCGTGGTTTGTTTCATGAGAAAACTAGATGTATTCATTTTTATTTACAGAACTGAATTACTGCTGCACTCGACGTTAACACTGAGGCTGTCATGACGATGGGCCAGAGTGAATGACCATCTTATTTAGTACACTGGAAATATCCCATTCAGGCCATGAAGCTGTAGAGCGTGAGCTCTGAATTAGCTGGGAAGTTTTGTTTAAAAATCATTCCTGCACCGACGATAATGTTGAGTATTGTCTTTTAACTTTCTTTTGAGGATCATATGAATAGAATGTTAGGCTAAGCGATGCGTTTTCGGCCGTTATTTTTATGAGGAGCAAATGAATTGATACTCGTGCAAATAAAAATTACTTATATTGCAGCTCAAAATTTAAACTTTACTAGATCTACGTTACTCTCCAATGACCTCTTTAGCGCAGTCAAACTTTGATATAGTTATGTATTAAAAAGAATAATTGATTTCTTTTATGCGACTATGATAAATTTGACATACAATTTTTTTCAAATAAGCACCTTTTTGAAACCAGAACAAGTAGAATTCTTTTGAACATCTCCGTTCTTAAAGGACGAGCTGAACTTTTGTTTTCATTTGCATTAAACTTCAAGGTACTTATTGCATCGTAAGAAAAGCTACTGAATTTCATCCTCATTGAAATCCACCGCCTGATTTGCCAACCAACGTTGCCTTAACTTCTGAAACTGTGAGCATTCTCTCCTAATTTCTTTGAGAACACTACTTGAAACTTGAAAAAACTATTTAGATAAGGATGAAGCCTTTTAGCTGCGGTTTTCTCTAACTTTTCCTTCAACTTTTTACATCAGTTCATTGTGAGTATTAATGATAAACGGTTGCCTTCTTCATTTCTTTTGATTCTAGTTTGTGTAATCACTTCTCTAAATGCTCTAACTTATTTCTTACCATTCCTGTTTTCATATCGTTTTTCCTTACATTTTAAATCTGCTGATGAATGGCAGCTTCTTAAGAAACGAATGGCAGAATGTAGTTTACAATCGGTGGAGTTTTCAACTCTCTGAGGTATTCTAAACACGCATAAACAAATGTCAACGCCAGTGAATGCTTCTGTAATAGTGCGTCTGTGGCATGAATTTCAGTGGCTTTTTCGTCTCATGCTTTTAAGAAATGAATGACAGTACGTAGTTCACAATCGATGGAATTTTCAATGGTCTGGCACATTTTACACACAGATAAAAAACATCAAGAATTGTTGATAAACATAAGTTGGTTCGAGATAAGTTCTCATCTGAATCATGATAATATACAATCATATTCACTAATATTTAGACATGAATTTTTATGAGCGACTTAAAAAATCATTCCTTTCTTCATTTTCATAATCTTCTGGAAATTGAAATATTTCATTTATTTGAATGCAATAATGATCCCTTGTCGAAGTGTATAGTTCTTGAGTAGAAATATTTTGCAACATTCTACAATGAAAAAGTACTTTTGATTACAACGTTACGAAAGTATCCTACAGGTTCACATAAAACTATTATCTTTATAACCGTTTTATTAATAAAATTACTATTTTAATTTCTGAGGGGGGAGTATATGGGAGTCGACAAGAGCAGGGCTATACAATATCTAAAACTAGTTTAGGCATCAAGCTACAAAAATTTTGTTTTTTGAAAAGTACCAGCTGTGTTTTATAATCTCTTACCCAGTTGTATCCCGTGTGGTAAATAAGTTAATTCAGTACTCAATAAATGATATTTCTATGAATTAAAATCACTTTCAATGAAGGTTTCAACCATGAAGCCTATCCTTATATTAAAAATATAAAAATTTTTAATTGCATCACAATAGCATGAGGAGTATAATAAATTCTATTCTAAGCAACTGTCTGGAAGATTTAGCACTTTATGAAGCTTTAGGTTTGAATAAGATAAAAACACGATGCTAAAATCAATGTTCTTTTGGTTACAGAGAAGCAGCAGGTGTTTTTTTGCGCATTTTGTACAACTGAGTTTAATGATCATGTCCTATAGGGTCATGGTCCCATCAACAGCGCGATGAAATTAATTATGTCTTTAATTAGAGATATTTCCCAGCAACAAAAAAACAATTTTGGTGTTTTTTAATTTTCAACTTTTGTAGCGTTTTTTCTCATTTTGTCTACGTTTCATAGAGATGCGAGAAAAAATTAACTCTCATTAGAATATTTTTCATTAAATTTGGAATGTAATTGACGTGAATACTATAAATTTTTAAAAAATTTAGCTGCGATCGAATTTTATGTATGTTTAAACTATTGTAAGAATTTAGTACAGTATTTTTCATGTTAAAGTTATAGGCTTATGGCGTCAGCAGGTTTCGTTTTGCATGTTATTGCTATTTTTTTATTCTATAGACACTGATTAGGAATTTGAATGCAAATACTCTGAAGGAATATAACATATTCATCTTTCGGTTTACGCGAAGAATGGATCGATGTTCTGTATTTTATTGTGTCGAAAACAACAGATTTTAAACTCACATATTATACATGTAGTTAATTTTTCATTTCGTGATATTTTTGTTCATAAATAACACAGCTTCAATAAAAAAAATTGTTATCATCGTATGGAACCATGACGCCTTGTGGAGCTCGAATAATAAATTAAAAAAGAAGAATTTTGAGCCAGTAATCGTACAATTAAAAAACGTTCTCTCATTCGAACTGTAATTAAAATATCACAGTAGGACTCTAGGAGTCGTATTCTATTAATGAAAATCATTTCAAAAATATTATTTATATTGGTCTGAGTGGCTTTCTCTATCTAGATGATCAGGGTGTCCAATATTTGTTAAATAATGTGATTTACAAAATTATCACACAAAATCTTTCGTTCTTGAGAGTAAGCATCTAAATCTCAGTGTTCCCATTTATTTTCACAACCTGTAACTAAAGAATAAGTTTTTCAGAAGTTAGTAGCTAGAAACCTTGCAGACACGGTACGTTTTGAAGAAAGAAAGTTCAGAAATAAATTTCACAAATGTCAAAAATTTCAGTATGTCTGACTTAACATATACATTATAAATTATATTAATATACTGAAACTGTTATTCCGTGACTAATTTATATTTCTCTTTTTAAAACATGCTTCAATTTGAATGTTCCGAGAAACACTTTCTTTTTCAGAAAAAATATAAACTACTATTCAGCTGCATAATTTAAGGCTTCATTTTGGTCCTTTCTTCACGGTACTACATTCTTTAATCATTTGGCGTTAACATATTGATGGACTTCACAATCAGAAGCTATACAAAATAATATGAACTCATTTTAAGTAGTAAGCAACTTCATTTTTTGCTTTTGTGGTTAAGAAGTTATGCCTGGAACGATACGTATCTGTGGAGTATTTGATTACTTTTCTTTTCTGTGATTCAATGTAATATCCTCATTTTACTTGCGTGACATTCAAACGATAAAATGCATGAATTATCAGACCTGCCAAGAGAAAAAATCATTGATCCTCCATGAGCGAGAGATTGTGTGACGAAAACAACTGAATTATTCAACGAATGGCGGATGACAGTATCTCCAATTCTCACATAACAGCAAAACAACGTCTTTGTGTAAGCGAAATAGTGCAGGATTATCAACCTTAGAGTACTAGGTTCTCTGACCGATAAAGGAAACTGTGATAAAACTATAAAATTATGTAGTTCTGATGTCAAAATAAAGGTGGCATCAAATGCAATTCACCTCAACAATAATGGTTCGATAGGAATATTGTGGCTAGAGCCATAAAATACCAATAATCATGGATTGGTTAATATTTAAAAAGTTTTAATACTGAGGATTTTTGCTAATCTTTAATCAAAATTATTAGTGATCACAATACGGTGGTGAGTAAAAAAGGATCCAGAGAGTAGATAACATGTCGTGACATGAAGCAGTGATTCGTCGTTTGCTATGACGGCTTCAGACAGCACAATAAATTTACAGAGAACACAAGACAACCAGTGTCCCTAAAACTGTACATTTGCACCAGTAATGTAGAAAGATGCAGCGACTTCGATGTGATTTGAGTGTCTATTGCGAGGTACTCGTGTGAACCCTTACTACGCTCAATGAAGGATCACTGTGATAAATATCTCTAGTGTCATTATGATGAAGCGTTTATAATCACGAGAAAATTGATGGCCAATAATTTTAATTTCATAGCCCATGAAGCAAGAAAATTATGCGCCTAAGCTCACGGCCAAGGAGAATAAATGATCAAGGAAACTCAGAATATCATTAAATGTTTCTCACAGCGGAAAAAATCAGTCACCTCAACGCAGCATAAAACACCTCTTAAAGTGTTAGACATGGAACAGAAAAACTTATTTAACCCTCCTACATCGCTAATGCAACCATTTTTGTCTTAGCACTAAAACAGGATAACCCTCTTTGTATGTATAAACAATGTTTAGGTATTCCGTGTATACAAATATATGTGCATATTTCAAGCAGATTTCATGCGCATTATTAGTAAATGGTTGTCAAACACTACAATAAATAATATAAAGTTTGTATGAGTTATTTTCATTTTCACATGAAACATCAGTCAATTGTACTTAGTCTTCTTAATGATTCCATAGTCTTATTATGAAGAAAGCAATCGCATTCATTCCTTAGAACGTCAGCGGTGTCTGGTTTTATTTTAAATATTTTGCGTTACGTAAAAGTTATCGAACAGTTGTCTGTATTTTGCATACAGGGCTTTCAAATTTACAACATTGACATATCATACTAAATAATTCATTATAAACTAAAGGATATTAGGAATTTCTTTCCCTCGCTATTAATAATCTAATTTTCCAAGAGAATGTCCGTCTCAAAAAATCTACGGACAAATGACCGAACATTCAACTAACTTTTTGTGAAGAAACCTCCCGAGAAAAAAGTAGACAAAATTTTGGATTTTTATGGAAGTAAAAGGTTTTTAATATTTGAAAACTATTTCCCAGCAGGAGATGAAGTATATTATAAATCCTCATTCGACAATAATATTCAAAAAATATCCAACCGTATCAGATCAGACATTAGGACTCGCAAAAATATTACATTATTTTTTGAATCGCTAAGAAACTTACTCTTTCTTTTTTGTTTTACGAATATAAAATCTGTGTTCTACTTGATAACTTGAGTGATTTTTATGCCCTTATTTGAAAGAATGTAATGTCAGTCTGCTGTGACAATTGTTTTTTATAGAGAATGGTCAAATTTATTAGACCATACATTCGTTTTTATGAATTGACTTCAACTTAATCGAAGCCGACTTAGGATAGAGTAACAAAAACTAAAACTAACAGCTAAGTTTTTTAAAATCACAAGATAAATTGGAAAATAATAATGCAATTAGTATAGACAAAATTTCAACCGTGCTAAGGGGAGCAAAACCGTGTTAGTTTGGTGGATAAAAAAATACATAAAACATCCATTGTCATCAACGGAATTTAACAGTAACAGTAAGCGTAGCCTGAATCTTGTTTCAGATGCTAATGACTCCAACATTCCCACTGCATCAACTGCAAGCCAAGTTGAGCTGGAAGCGAGTAATTAGTGCATGTGACTGAGACAAGCAAGTGCATTATTCAATAACATCCATTGCTTCTGCTGCTGGAATTATGTTAGGTCAAAAAGACTAATTTTGTGTTCATTCTAACTTTGGTGTACACCAGAATGTAGTTTGATTTTTAAGGTTGACTCTGTCAAAACGCTTTCATTAAATTCTTTTGAACTCATCCAATTGTTTGCGAATATTTTGATTGCAAAACATTATACTTAAGGCTTATGTCATAGCGTATGCCAGTAGACAAAACCACGGTTAAATAACACTGACGTACTCGTAATAACACAGTAAGGTACACATAAATACAGAATCTGAGCCGAACACGAACAAATACTGTATATATACAACAATTGTTTTCGCTAACATGAATACACCCATCGAAATTGGTCTCCATCCATAAATGTTTAATAGGTTCAGCGTTCTGATTCATGGATTCCGTTCTTCTGTGCTAGTAAAAGAGGAGAAAATATGTATTTTTCTATGCAATTAGTGTAAGTGTAGCTTTCGGTGAACAATCCTTAATGCACACTACCGCACTGTGTTGTAACTTAGGAATCACAAAGGCACATTACCACACTTAGTGTGGTAACTTAGCAATCACGGATGCACGCTCCCACAATCAGTGTTGCAACTTAGAAATAAAAGAAAAACACCGTAAATGATTTCATGTGCCCCTTCAGTTTCGTTTCAAACTTTACTGAAGAATTTCTAACGTATGGAATACTGTCACGACTCGTGTATGATCCTAAGGCTCATCGCAAACCCCTACAAAGCTTGGCAATAAATTATGTTTTCTGACACGGTCTGCTATTTGTTCTTGCGTGTCTGCGCCGTGATTGTAATGAAAAGGGATAACCTTTTATATCCTCAAGAGGCCAATTTCATATCAACCTTTCACGCTCTTTGGTCTCAGAAAGCGTGAGTAAAAGTGAGTTAAATCGTCAAACAAAAAGGGATACCAAGAGCTTGTCCTTTAAAAATTGGTATACATTTTTAAAATTTTTTTTGACAGTACAAACTTGGGGTTCCGAGCCCATGAAGTTATGACAGTCAATCTGACGTAAATGAACCAGCAGTGTTAAAACTACAGAAAACATTGATGACTAAAAGTATTTCTCCAGTATGAGAAACTACTTCAAAAGTATATTTTATTTTAGTCGGTTAGCTCATATAAATTGACAAGGGAATTCTCTGTTAGTTAGGGCAACCATAAAGTCAGAAAAACATATATATATATATATATATATATATATATATATATATATATATATATATATATATATATATATGTGTGTGTGTGTGTGTGTGTGTGTGTGTGTGTGTTCCTTTATACATTAGACAAACAAATTAGAGATAATGAAAAAGAAGAAACATATTAGTTTATCTTCGTTATTTTGTTTGGTATTGAAATTAAATAACAAATTCTACGGTTAGAGAAAAACTTCTCTATCCGGATTTTTTTACATCACTTGATGCAAATGTAAATAACGCATCAGATAGTTTACCAGCGCAGACGAGTCCTATTCGACCACAATATCATGCTCAATTAATGTTTAGGAAAGGTGTAACGAAAATTACACAAGCTACCATGGTTGATTGTTGAGTAAGCGATTTCATTGCGTTCCCTCTCTTTCACTCCACATACAACATGCAAACAAGCTTTAAAAAGTCATTTATGTTAATAATATTAATTATGCCTTCAAAAGTGTTTACAAACCACTAAATAATGTGTTAGAAGAAAGCAATAATACTTATGGCCCCTAATTACAAATCACTTCAATACATGAACACCTGTTATTTTACCAGCTAAATTGCCTGGAATTTATAGCACAATTTTGCCTTTAGGCAATGTTCATAATTTTGCAGTTCAATAGTTCAGTTTTGAATTGCATGCCGTGAGTTGAAACTGTTGCTAGACGCTTCTGGAACGCTGTCACGGTGGACCTGGAGCTCTGCTATACACTGTCCCACTCTCACCTCCGCCAGCACCAGCGGCCACCGCCAACTGGATGCGCTAGACCCAGCAACCCTAGTCTCCAGCCAGACCGTCATTTCCAGTAGACAGTGCGCACACTCTGTCACTGCGCTGAACGGCTGCATTCTAAATTAATGATTCTCGAAGCATAATACTAATCAGTCGGAGACAGTAACCATAATTTTCAAACGTAGCTGGAAAAAAGTTAAACAGAGGATTTAATGAAGTAACCATGGTACGAATAATTTGGGATTTTTTACCGTGTATGTTCACTATGGGGTATTTTTGTCGAATTAAATTTCAAGTTTTGATTTTCCCATTTCATGGACGAATGTGTAAAAATAACATCCTTTGTGGGAAAAGTCAGGTTTAATTTACCACGAACTGCGAGCACTTTTGTTGCGTCGCACAATGGAGCAAGCCACAATTTCGGCAGCATCAAGGAACACCCACATTATGCTCGTTTATTGTAAAAGAAAATAGATAAGCTATATTGTGGTGCTGTAAACGTATAGCCCAATAATTTCAAGTGAAATTTGTATTCCCGACACAGCAACCTTCATACATTTCACACTGTCTGCTGCTGTTTCATATTATATTATTGTATATACTGTGAGAGGATGGGCTGGTCCCAACCGTCACGTCGTTCTTGAAAAGATAAGTATCAGCGATGTATTAAGAAAACAACATCTAAGTTCATAATTTCAGACAATTGTTATAAGTAAACTGTGCTTCAGCTCTCAACATTCAAAATTCAGCTATCATTTTCTACGTGAATGTCGGTTGTTCGGAGCGATTATTTATCAGATTAAAAACAGGATAAACCACAAAAACAATAGGATATGAAACTAACGCAACAGTCTGGTTTGGTGCCATTTTCAGAAATGACCATATATTACAATTGTTTCTACCTGATGTTACGTGTAACTTCTTTATTCGTGAGGAGACTAGTCAATCATTGCGGGAATGTTTGTTCAATGAGAAAAGCTCCCAGTCTCTCAGACCGAGATTCCTCTACGCCTTCATCCAACAAAGTGGAAACGCTTGGAACTTCTTTCTGCTCTCGACTTTATTTAACTTGAACCTTTTGACTGTTTCACATGGCAGCGCGCTTCATGCCTGTTGGAAATTAATACATGATAACATTTTGAAGGTAATTTCACCCACATATTCTAAATGAGATTCTATGTAAAATATGGGAATTCATATTCATGTCATGCTGATAAAACCTGAGAAAAAGCGTCATTGCTTTTGAAAATCATAGTGTACAGTGTGGTTGAAACTGAATAATTGCTGTAGTTCCCCATTATTTGTAGTCAGAAGAGCTTATTTCATATTCTAATTTGGAGCTCCTTATTACACAGTTCAAAGAACGGGGTTAGAAGTTCGTGATTAATGTAGTGTAATAAACTTGTGAGTTGAGATTAAAGTTATAAAGTTGTACTGGATGCTGATTACGGAGTAGAAACGGTAGGAGAAAAGTGAAAGATATACAGGAGTGCTGAAGACGAGAAGAGTGGGTTGCAATTCATTATGTAAAATTTGAATAAGATGTTTTCCATTATGTAGATTTGTATGATGTTTCCTGTTTCATGTACGGGAATTACCCTTATATGTATGACCCAAGCTCAAGTCCCTTAATTCAAAAAAGGAACTCCACAGGGTAGGGTAGTGTGAGATGGATGAGTTAACGTTGTGAGATTTTATAGCACGTATTGAATTAAAGACGAACTTAGGGGCACTCTAAACGTAGGAAATTAACGTTTGAATGACTTGCATAGTGGTAATTGCTGTGCCAAAACATTTCAAATATTTAGAACTGATCTTCATGCTAAGGACATTGCATTCATACTTATAGCTGTCATTCGATGGTGTTTTGAGCATTTGGTGCTGAATTAATTTTGTAATTTAAAAAGGTTATCAGCTCATGCAGAAGCAGTGTTGTGCGGGAGCTGTACCTACGACACATTTTAAGGTCTATTATACAAGACTTGCTCTCCACAAACTGCACAAGGAAATAACCTCAGGTTTTCAATGGGGAAAACTAGGTGAGGAAAAAACAGTATATGAGAAAGTATACAGAAATAGCCCATGATAGTCATGATGTCCGCATGATATTATTTCGCAGATGTTATTTGCGTAATCGCATGTGAATATGGTTCTTGCACACTTATTGTACAAGATGTTTAACTACTCCTTAGATATAAATTTTATATGAAGTAATTACTTTTTATTTAAAATATCTATAATATTGTGTTTCCTTCCTTATGCAACATTTCGACGTGCAATTAATGGTCACATTCATTGAACTCATCGAATACTATTAATTTATGATTTAACGATGACTGCTTTATGATGATTGAAAAATTGATTGCAGTTATTCACGTGATTAAGAAATTCATTTGAAATACAATACTAGCACTTACAACACACCAACCTTCTCAAAATATTCAACTTTAAATTTAAGCGGACCGACAAGACTTAAAATGAGTCGAAAGTTTGGGTTCAACATTCAGTTTTTAAGAAAACAAAGCCCTTGATGTTTAGGCAGTTCTAAACAATATATTTATGAAAAAATCTTGAGCTTTCTTGCACAAGAATTTTTTCAAGAAACTACTTCCCATAATTTCTTAGAGCGCTTATTATTTATTGTTCGGTCAGAAAATTTGGATGGCAAAAAATTAATTTAGTTTTGTATTGCCTGAAAATTTCTCAGAGCTGTAGAGTTAACATGTAAATTGCTCTGAGAGGCAGCGTTTGATCCAGAAGTTCTAGCAAGCGTTGTCAGGTTAGGTCTCAGAGTAGCATAGAATAAAGTAGTCTCAGAGTTACTGGAAACTGGCTGTCAAAATTGGTTCTTTAAATTTTGTTACGTTACAATAACTTGAAGATTACACGCACATCTTTAAACAGTCTGGCTATGTGCATTTCTGTGCTAGTGCATGTGTGCTATGCCTGGAGTTTCAAAGCAAATCAAGAAGGCGTGTAATTATCGAGAATACATCAAAGGTGCGAATAATAAAGACCTAGTCTTATTTCTTCCTGCCTGCAGGGTAAAGAATAAGCAAATGAAACAACAGAGCTTTATAAATGGAATAGAAATTTAAAATTCTTTCGATGCTGCGTTGCTAATTCACGAGAAAATAAATGTTAATTAATTCCATGGATGGTTGTTGTTTAGTATTGCAACAACGGCTCGCATTTTATAAAGAGTTCAATATGAAATACAGAAACCAGATGGTACATGGCATCCATTATCTTGAGACACAATAAGAAGAGAGGAAGACAATGACGTGAATTGTTGAAATACCGGCATTTATAAATTCAGTCTTCTATATTTAAATGGCATGAACTGTGATTGAATATTAGAACACAAAAAAAAGAGTATTTAAGGATTTGTCGATCAATTTTACCGTGTATGAAATTATATGAGTAAAATTGAAGTAAAATAAATGTTTAAACTAAATGTATTTCACAATTAGGGAACCCAAACGCAATAATTACGAGTAATTACAGCTGTTTTAAAAACACAAGTAACGGTAATTAAATTAAAAATATATGTAAATTTGATTGAGCATCGGCTGTAGAATAAACTGTAGTAATAGTAGAATCGTTAAGCACTATTTCAATTTTAATACTAATATCATAGATGAAAGTTTGGGGGAATTAATTGATTTTCGATGTTTAATAACCTCAACGTTCTTCAAAAATCTCTGTTTACATTTTCAACAGTTTTCCGATGTCTCTCATAAAATTCGTAGTTGTGTCATTTAGAGAAAAGTCTGAACTCATTTGAACTTGAGGAGTTTTCGTAAGTGCAATTAAGATTGGGAAAATTATCTGAACTACACAAAGCAACATGCGAAAAGGAAAGGGGTTGCTTTTCCAGCCAAAAGCCTGATTCCATTATTGTGTCACTGAGCTGTGACACAGGCTGTTCTTTACCATGCGTTATTTTGTTACTTTGATACAAAAAACAAATGTTTTAATTCTTAGGAGACGTGCGAGGAGAATATGGTTAGTGAGTTATCAGTTCGTAAAAGAAGTCAATAACCTTTTGATTTATAGGATGGCTCATGTGTAGTCGTGCATTATATTGAAAGAAAACGATGCCTCTGCGATTTAATAATACAGGATGTTTGCGATTCATATTCTCTGGGTCTCTCTGAAATTTAAATGCGTATGTCACACCAGTGGTTCTTGACAGCCTCTGGTAATGCAGAATGTCATACACATGAAATCTACTACATGCAAACATGCCTTTTTTTAATTAAATGCAGATGTTTGCATTTTTTGTTTAGGTTCATCTAGAGATATCCATGCTTGTGAGTACCTCTGATAATCGTAACAGATCCATTCTTTGTCTCGTGTCAATAACTCCAACAAAAAGTGTACTTTTCTTGTTTAGCAATGGGCGGCAAGAATACTGCTACTAGCTGGTCCTTTTGTTCATCTTTGAATTCTAAGGGTATCCACTTCCCTAAAAAATATCCTTTTTCAATCCGCCACATACATAGATCGCCAAATGTTCACTAGCGTTGAACTGCAGAGCAAGTATGGGGCAGGTCTGATTTTGATTCAATTGGGTAGAAACGCGCAACGCTTCATAGTAAATTATTTTACCTCACAGATCAAGAACAACCCTAAAATAAATACTTACCTGAAAAAAATTCTTAAACCACTTTTGAGACGTACGTTCACTAAATGCTTGTACTTCAAAAGCTGTACAGATTTTTTTGCGGCAAAGGCTGCTTTTATTCCGTATATAAAATCGTACAGAAGACGCTGTCCCCTTAAATTTTGTCATGACCATTTGACTACCATGCTGCGCTGATTTATACGTTTTAAATAAAATGTGTGTAAGCTTACACAATCGAGAACTTTTCCACTACTGGCGAAATATTGACTTAAAAAAGTTAAATTTTCAAATCTTATCAGACAATTGCCTGTCAAAAAATAGACACTTTTTAGAGTACATGATACTCTTATCCTAATATTCTTTAGATCAGGATAAAAACTTCGTATACGGATGTCTTGTATTTCCAATGCCGCAATTAGATAGCAAGTAGAAACGGCTCAAATTTCAATGAATGAGTTGGGTTCCACGGTGATCTTAGTGCAAATCTCACTTGCTGACGGAAAATGTTCGTGTGGACCATTAGTCTTCATTAAAGAGTCATTATGTTAGGCGGGAGAGAAAGAAACGAGCTGAGACGATCGATTTTAAGGAGACTGGGTAGCAACAGTGAAACTTCCTTGTGCATATGAAGTGCGTTACCACAGCCATCAAAGACTGTCGAACCAGCAATATGCAGAAAAACTCATTTGCAAATATTACTTTACTCAATTGTTAATTAATAAGATTCAAATATTATTTCAGTACTCAAACAATTTAATTACAATAGGAAATATGTATCGTGGCAATACATGGTACAGGAGTGCAAGAAAAAGTTTGCGGCACCTATTTAGTTTAAATATTCTACTATTTCGGTAGGGTATACATGTATTGTAAGCATTGTATTGTAGATACCAAAGCACATTCTTCAACGTGGAAACTCCTTTGCAAAGTATGCGTCCAATGGCAAATCAAACAAAAAATTTCAGTAAAAAACAGATGAATTTTCACGTGCAGGTCTACTAGTACATATATATTATAGAGTAGGTACTCCTTACGCAGTTTTGACAGCCTAGAACTGGTTTACGACAGACAACACGTAGCCTTGAATTATCTCGTAGAATTTATAATACGAGTATATACACCTTAACGTGACATTGCACATTCAATTTATAAAGTTATATTTCTTGAAAACTAAGTGAATTATTGTAATGCCCATTCGCACGGGATGCCAGGGATGAGCGAAGTAGGTTTTTAAATACAAAATCAAAGTTGAATTTGCTCTGAAACTAGGAAAAAGTGTTGTATTGCAGGTACGTGTATACATATGCTTTTGCATTCACTCATCAATAAAGATAATACTGGCACCTGCTAGCTATTATACATTCTTTCTAGATCGTATTTTTGAAATACCGTTTTGGAAAATTTCGGGATTACTTTCTGTTTTAACTTTCTCCCTTCTTTGAATGCCATCAATATTTCCTAAAAGATTTGCTACATAAACAGAACATCATACTTTTTTATACAGTCCTGTGTACTATATTTGAATATGCACAGTTAGGAACTGTCCGTTACGTAGCTTATGTTTCATTCAGTGAGCTGCTCTACCACGGAACGCAGAGGCAATTTTTGCATCACACTGCCGACACTCACCCGAGTTTGTATGGAAACTAGGAAGAAATATGAAGCTAGATCTAGCCTCTATTGTAATAACAGTCTTCGAGAGTTTAGCAGAGCAGTTTGCAGACTTTTTTCAACTCAAGTTCTGGATCTAGACTGACCGACAACAAACGTGGAAGTCAAAAATCATTAGTCGACAGCGGCTTGTTTTGAATAATTGGGCAGCGTATTAGTGGAAACTGGTACGAAGAATTCACACAAGAAACATTTGATATATGTATCGACTTCTCTGCCTCAACCAGAGTTAAACGACTTCACTATGCTAGGTATATGTATGCTCCTGGTTTCAAATTCGAAGTTGCAAAAAATTTTTACATGTGACTCGAAAATTGGTTTTCAACTCAATCCAAGGAAAATACCAATATTTTAACATTTCCTCTTGGTCGAGGGAGTGAGTGATATGGATGCAAGGCTTATAAAATAACATTTATGTATATTTCACTTACGTGCGGACTTTTTAACCGGACGAAGGTTTGGTTTGCCTACACTTAAATCTATTTAACCTTCGGTGTAACCTCACACAGTGGCTTATAACTTTGGTAGGAATGTCGAACTCGATTCTCTCACGTTACAATCTTCTACTTTGTTTCATTTACGACTAGTGAAATATGATTAGTGAGATACCAACGAACAAAACATTGTATCAATCCGGAGCTATTTTAATTTAGATTTATTCATGAAAAATAAATAAGACCTCAAGTCGGTATCATCACTTCACCTCAAGTCAGTCCTACCTCTTCACCAAAAGTCAGTCTTATCACTTCACCTCAGTCTTACGTCTTAACCTCAAGTGAATCTCACCACTTCACCTCAAGTCAGTCTCACCAATTAACCTCAGTCTTACATCTTCACCAAATGTCAGTTTCGTCACACAGCAAACAGATGACCAGCTTTCTTCATGCATACCAGACCCAATCTTTGGAGGACCAGATGCTCTCCCTCATGTCTGATGTGAACACACCATAAGGAAAAGTGATAACTACATGAGATTTTGGTTCAACTGTAAAAGTATGGGCTGAAATTATTGATGAATTTTAGTTAAATTAACGTTTCGAATGAGGGAACAGTTAGCAATGCAGAGAGAATGCAATCATTTAAATTGCATATATGACGTAGAATTAGTTTAAAAAAACTATTTATTGTAGTGAAGAAATGTAACAAACATAATAAAATCAAGTCTTCAAACTTCAAACACAAAAGTGCGGCCCAATTTAAATCCGGCGTTCTTCATGGAACACCCCTAGTACTGGAAAATTATATGCATTTCTATTTAAAGCTATCAGAAACAGGAGAAGAGCATTTTTTTAACAAAAAGGTATTGGAAAACGCAAAAGTAATTTTTAAAGAAAAATTCCCATGGATGGAATGAATCATGTTTGATTGGAGAGTCTTTATTGAAAATGAAAAAACCTACTACTATAAATTATACAATCATAAACTGAACTTACTTCATTTTTTACAACCTCATTCAATCTGCTACAAAGCTCACAAATGTATTTTCTATAATACTCAATTCCTTTTATTAGAATACTGATCCAAATGATATTCAACCCATTCTCTTGATGTCAACCTAAATGGCTACTATTATCGTTGTGGAGAACAGTATTTCCTTGAAAAAGAAGAGTCACCTCAGGACGCAAGGGACTTCGAAACAGCAAAATTAATTGCATTAGAGCTTCAGGATATCTGTTTGACTACGACTTACCAGTTTTCATTTTACAACTTGTTTAAGCCCTTACTATGAATCTTAGGTGAATAAAAGTGTCTGAATGTGTAATGAAAGCAACAACTCAGTACAATCAAAATAAAGTTGCAGATTTTCTTGGGACAGTTCGTGCGGGACCAATTTTCCAGGCAACTAAAACCCTTCTGAGGGTTTCCTTTTCAATTGGCGTAGAACAGTCGTATAAGTCACAGCAATTTTTTCTGAAAGTCCCCTAGAAATGATGGGATTGGCTGGGACATTAGCTTCCATATATTTATATTCAAGTTTTGTAGACAGCATTTTTTGACTCGTCCTTCAATGTGAAATCATCACAAGGAAAATAGGAAAACCATCTTACACTATTTTCTTCATTCACTGCATCGTCACCATTAGCTCTTTCAAATTTTACTGCTTTATTAGCATTTACACACCTGTGAACTTATACATCAAGTGAAAAATCTCTAAAATAATTTTTCGACAGGTTGAACGTAGAAATGAATTAAGCTAAAGATTTTAAACTGTATTTCCTTATTTGAAATAATATCAACGATGTATTTCACAGCAGTACTACATGAAATTACAAGCTTTAAATAAACGAAACAATGTAAAACTTCATTCAAAGGAATTGGATATGACTTTTATTCCAACATGAAATGTTGTCCCTTTTTTGAAAATTGATTTCAGAGATGCATTGTGAGAAAGCTTGCAGTCGCTGTGCACCATTCTTTTGTGAAGTAATAAAAACATTTGTTTATGAAATAATATGTTTCTTGAATTTGTATTTATCTCACTCACTGTGGCATTCTTCGGTTGACTATGATATGTACATATGCATCAATATATAAGTATTCCTTTACCATCATATATCTGTAAGTATCTGTACATTCTCTTGAGAAGTAAGAAATTATATGTTTAGTTTCAAGTTCTTATAGAAATGTTTATTCGACTACATGCATGTGTCTAAATATTTATTTACGAAAAATTTCGGACATTGAATTCCTAGTATTGATTCGTAGGTCTGAGATTGTCTTACGACTCTAGAAATTTGTGAGTTGGAAATTCATTTTTGAATCCCTTTCAATTACAGTTACAGGTGGTAAAGAAAACTTTTTTAGAGCTGAAGGTCAGTAAAAATTACTCACATTGCAAGAACTTGTTTAGCAAATTTTGATTAAGGCTATGAATTTACCCCAACTGCTAGTAAATTAACTAAGTAGTCGAGTCGATTTTGAAATCGACACATTACTCGCTCAATCGAGCAGAATGCAGTCTTTTTTATCTTCTTGAATATGCACTTGATTGGAAACGTATTAAAACGTTAGAACTGCGAGCATCTGGTCATGTCATCAGAAAAATTCGTAATTAGCACTATACTTGGAATTGACATCCACTGGGGCTGGAGTTGGTAGGCTTGAGGTCGAGAATCTGGTCCGGTGTTGAGACAATCGTTTCAGTAATTTATGTACAAACTGACGCTCTAATTCAAAGGTTAATTGTGGTAGTGAGAGTGTTTTTTCACCAATGTCTACGTAACACATTTATTAACCGTATAATCTGAGGCCCCTAGTTGAGCAGCGATTTAAATTCTTTTTCCTGTTCTCCAAAATTGTGCACCCTGAAAATGAAATACTGATTGGATCATTGTATTTGGTGTCCTCAAAAAGTATGGTATTTGAAGTAATTCATTTTTTTCATTCTCAGATACTTGAATCAAACAATGTTCAGCGTCGCAAGGTAGTTTCCTTATGCACTGGTACCTACATACATATACTTTGAAAGTTTTGTTGTCCTTTACATGTTCACAATTTTCGTAATTTCAAACCGTTTATATGTTCACCAATTTGTTCCAGGTCAACCTCCTGAGAAGAGACA
Source organism: Trinorchestia longiramus (assembly GCA_006783055.1). NCBI lineage: Eukaryota > Metazoa > Arthropoda > Malacostraca > Amphipoda > Talitridae > Trinorchestia > Trinorchestia longiramus. Next base: position 51,782 of record VCRD01003174.1, read on the forward strand.
CTCATCCCCGATGATCCAATAAATATTCGCAGTATCTGAAGTTATTCGAGGCTTGCTAGAGCCTCTGCACTAGAACTTCCCCAAGAAGAGGATCAAAAGTTACGGCAAAGCCTCGAGCTGCTCGCGGTGCTTTGCATTAGTTGATTGTGAGGTGGTTTCCAGAAGAGTTGGTCACGCACAGCGCCCATCCTGCTCTGAAGACTCGAGCAAAATATGCGATAGAGATTTCTGCTAAATGGAATATTTTAGGACAGTTTGACTCCTTCACTTAAGACATTCTGCGCTCCAGGGCCGTGACTCAAGTAACTGAATAGGAGATTGAACTCAAAATGTTTTAACTTCGCTTGATAAAAACGCTGTAAATTCTGCACACACTGTAAACTAATTTTTCCAGATTACTTTTGACTGTTTCTCCTAGCATCAGAGGAAGAGTAAGCAAACCATTTTCAGATTTTCACCCATGCAATCAATTACTACTCCAGATCAGGCTCATCGTTATCTCAGCTAGTATCCATTATCATCCTCTTTCAAGGTCTTCCCAAACTTGCTGAGATGGTTGGTATCGGAGACACATCGACTTCGATTACAATCGTTATCCTTACCTTAAGCTAGCCGCTAATGCCTCGCAAGAAAAGATTTTATTGCCGTACTTGTACAAGCAGCACGGATTTTCCTTCGATGTCGTTTGCTCTTTAGGAGTAAGAAAAGCTCAGTTTCTTTTATGCTATTTGAAGACGATATAAATTACTGAAACCTAATATATCACATAAGAAAAATTTTCAAATGCTGAAGAGATTGTTAGAAGTAACTTCAATGTGGTCTCTTAATCATAACATAGTTGTGTGTTATCGAAATAATGATCATGCTGTACGAGTACCTTAGAGTGTTCTTTATTTGTTTTTTCATAAATTTAAAGGATCATGGGGATTCAAGTGATTATTTTGAGGTGCTAATGAAAATAAAATATAATGTATATACTAGACTTTATATATACTTATACCTATTATATGTGATAGTCTGGAGGCTTTTGCAGATATATTGTAGGCTTTGGGGATACATTGAAGGCTTTTGTGGATATAACTGAGCTAGTGCAATACTGCTTCCCTATTCTAATTTCTGGCTCTCATGATAAAATTTTAAAAAACCGACTACACAGTCTACTTATTGAACATTTATTCAATATCACCTGCCAATAGTTTAAAATGCGGCAGCCTTAAAACTACAGTAACAGTGGATATTCTATTTTAGGCAGCATTAATTTATTTTGAAAATTCAGCTTCTGTTGTTACAATTTAACTTGAAAAGTCACGTTCCATTCAAAATTGATAGATGGACTTCCCTTGAAAAAAGGAAAGATTTGAATGACTCTAGAAGAACGGTAACTTAAAGTGCATGATGGTGCAGTTCAATTAACTTGGTAACGTCAGCTCTTCTGCTGCAAGCTCCGACGGTGATTGATCATCGGCCACTAATTAAAAGTAAGATGAAGTAACTGTTGCTGGGGTGATGGGAATAACTCGATAGAGACTAGAAATTTCGAAATCTTTGCTAAAAAAAATCAGTGAAGGGAGGCAAGTCAGTTTTTAACAAGCAAAAAGTGTGCATCTGTCAGAGAGTTTTTAAAGTAAATGTGTTTACCAAAAAGCTTGTGCAAACGAATATTTACTAAATTTTTAATTGCCTGATTATAATGAGTATCGCATTCAATTACCATGTCCAGTATCTTGTAATAGCGATGTTTATCTATGAAAATGTTTACTTTAATATCTTATATATCAATTGTAACAGGTAAGCGTTGCACCGAAAATGGGAACAGTTTTTTGTAAAAAATAGTATTAAAAAATATTTTTCTTAGAATTTTTACTGCTTTATTTCTGTAAATGGTTTTGCTTCTTGAATCCCGATCTTTTCCTGCAGTAATGATACAACAATAAGATACCTGAGTTTATGTTTAGGTGTAAGAAAGTTTTCTGTCATAAATTGTTAAGCTGTTAAGCAAAAGTCTCAAGACTTCATTTGTTGCAAGTGATGCATGAGTTCGAAGATTTAAAACCCAAGAAGATCACTTATGTTGAAATATTTCTCCCAAAAATAGAGAAGTAATCCAAATTGTTTCCTTTTTATCTGATTTTTCCTGTTTGAGCTGCTGAATATATTTATATACAGGGATGAGACCATCACAATCTGTAAAACAAAAACATTCAGAGTTTAGAACGTGGATCAAACCTGTCCGAAGGTTTCATGCATGTAGAAAATTTCATTGAAGAGACGCAAAAGACTTAAACTTTCACCTTTTTATTGAAGAAGTGAACTAAGGCATGGTTTAAATAAAGCTTATACGTATTAAAAGAGAAGAGTGAATATGATTGCATAACCTCAACTTCATGAAGTGGATAATCCTAAAATCCCCTAAGTAGAAAAAATAATTTAATGAGACCCTATATGAAACGCCATTAGTATTAAACTTTTTATCATCGTTCTTGAGGACTAAAATCATAGTTTTTGCCGGACTGTTAATGATAAATGAACCTGTATAGAAATAGGAACAATGCCAAAAGAATTATACAGCCTCAATTAAAGCAAAAACCAATGCCTTGATGGTCTTGAGCGTCTTATTTCTTTCGCACAAAGCACCCGCATAAAAACTAATCAGTTATTGAGCTCCGTACAAAAAAGCAATCATACAAAATTAGTTTGCTATGAATTCTCATTTAGTACTGCTCTGTCGGGAATCAATTCTCATTTAGTACTGCTCTGTCGGGAATCAATTCTCATTGAGTACTGCTCTGTCGAGAATCAATTCTCATTTAGTACTGCTCTGTCGGGAATCAATTCTCATTTAGTACTGCTCTGTCGGGAATCAATTCTCATTTAGTACTGCTCTGTCGGAAATCAATTCTCATATAGCATTGCTCTGTCGGGAATCAATTTATATTTAGCTATGCTCTGCCTGGAATCAATTCACATTTAGTACTGTTTTTTCGGGAACTAAAAGTGACATCATGCAAACATAAAATGGAATAAATGTCTACAAAGTTTCCAGCTAAACATAGCGCTTTATAAAAACAAAATAAAACTCGAGGCTTTACGGTGGGGAGACACAGCTTGAGGGAAATTTCCTTGCAATCTAAATGGATTTACTTTGTTGACTTCGAAATAGTCGAGGCTTATTTGCGCTCCTTGAATCTCAGAGTGGGTAAAACGCGAGCATTCTGTGCTGGTGAATGCGAGGTCGCTGGATATTACATGTAAAAAAGATGGTATATGTTAATCGCTTCTGAAAAAGTGATGTTGCAGGTGTAAACTCACTAAACAATGATGAAGAACAATACTTTACACTATAATTTAGAGCAACCGAGTAAAAAAACAGTTTGCTGCTCGTTTTTTAGGGCTATAAAATATGAGGACTTTTTAAACGAATTTGGACATTGATTATAATTTTTGAAAATTGTAAGATATAACGTTGAAAAATTTTAAATTTGCTTGAAGCACAATGATATTAGCATAAATTTTGAACCACTTGATTTAAGTCATAGATGTAAAACGTAGCTGTGTCCTTGTCTGGGTTTCAGTTCTTATTAACTGTATTAGTAAATTGTACGTGTTAGATTACAAGAAACAGCATGATATTCATTCCAATTTCTCTGTTGTTTGATATCTAACAGGTTCACGAGCATGAGGAAGACGAGAAGGTCAATCACAAATTCGTTAAAGAAAGGAAAACTTAAATAGTGTACATGAAATATTCCAAGATCTGTCTTCTTGCAACTTGGATCTTCATACGTAACGAAACATTCATACTAGAAATAAAGAAAATTTTTATTTTCACTGAGATTTAAATTCAATCCTAAAATTATATTACCGAGTTCATATGACGTAGGAAATGACAAGAGGTGTCACACAAAAACTATTTTTGTAACATTTCAACTAAGACTTTCTTCCAGTCATTATTCAGGAATAAGTTAATTTTATTCTTCACTCTACGCCGTAAACTAGGAATATAATAATAATAATAATAATAATAATTCACCCCACACTGTAAACTCGGAATATAATAATAATAATAATAATTCACCCCATATGGGAAACTAGGAATATAATAATAATAATAATAATAATAATAATAATAATAATAATAATTCACCCCACACCACTAGAGAATTTAGAGCCTATGAGGAACCCTTGTTCTTCTGATGGCATGTCAGTGTGTCTCCAGTGATGGTTTATGAGCTAATCATGCCCTATCTAAATCTAAACTTACATTACAGCGTTGCTGTCTAATAATTCATTAGGTTCTGTGAGTGAAATTGTAATTCGTAAAAAATCGAATAATTGTACAGAATTTTTAGTCAATGTACACGTAGTAAAATTGTCAAATTACATCTATTTTTTTAAATATATATATAACAGTTTCTGTGTAACGAAGCCTCTCGTTGAAAAATTATTGGTTACACACCGTTGAGACTATCAAAAAAGTGGTGCCTTAAGCAATGTTTCTTCTATAATATAATATGAACACTATGACGCAAACAGTGAGTATGTTTTTTTTTCGAGGCAATGTTTATACGGAAACCAATTTATCTCGGCATTTACTTTACGTACCGAACTCTTATTGTTCTCCACCAAGCGTATTAGTTCTGCCTGGCTTCTCTCGCTATGGAAACTTCAAGTTATTTCCGCAAACACTCTGGAAGAATTTCACTACATTTCGTGAATTCTGTCACTGCAACACCTTAGATCTTAAAAATCACTGCAATCAGATTATTTTGGTACGAAAACCCTTGCCAAATGAACCGGATAAAAGTTATTTTTTAATCTTTTGTCACTGTTATAGATTGATTTATATTACTGTTGGAAAATGGACAATTTTTTCCTTCAGTCTGTAAAATTAGTTCAGGCTGAAAATAATTATACTTCTACAAACTAGATGCATTTTCATCATATATGTATGATCATGAAGACAATAGTACATCATTTCAATCTATTTTGTTCAACCTCAGTGATATTACGCGTGAAGCAGCCTTAGGGTCAATAAAAATAACTGGAAATAATCTAGGAATGTTGCACTATTGCATTCAAATTTACCATTCTCTGATAAAGATAAGATAATTGTGACTGTACACCTGTAAATCATGAATAGTATGCTCACATTTTCATCTTCTCCTGGGCTTAGAGCTGCAATCCAGCTTAGGATATCAGTGCGAATAAGAAGGAAAAATGAAGACACAGGCTAGGAATCGTAATACAATGTTTAAAAGACTGTAAGTGAGGTAACTGCTTGGCTAACAACATGATTTGATTCAAGTTATTGCTGGACGAATGAACAATGTTATTTACACTTTATTTTAAGCCCTCGAATACCAACGTCTTTTTGGAACGCAATTTTATACAACTTATGAGACTATGAAGTGGTATAAAACATTTTTATGCGACAAAATTAGGGCGGCTCTTTCAGAGCACAAACCCATTGTAAATATCCTTAAATTAATGCAGTTCAGTTCTGAGGGTTATACAAGATGAAACAATCAATATTCGTTCAAAAAAATACCATGGATCAGCTGTAGCCTTTATTGAGTTAAAATGATACAATCGAAACTATCATATTTTCATTGAGGGATTCAAGTAAGTTTAGAAACCTCAAAATTGATCGTATCAGAAACAGTAGTTCAACTAACTAAATGAACATAGTTAATGAAAACTCCTTCGCTCTGGGCGACGCTCTAAACTCCTATTTGTCTGGGTTTCAAGTGACTATCCATCAAAAGGTAAGGAATATGAATGAATGTGTTCAGTATTTTGCTCGCCTAATTTTAGCACTTGCAACATTAAATCTCTTGGTAGAACAAGCATAAAAACCAGCTGATGTTCAAATCAAGACAGAAGACATGAATTTGATTCATTTTGTCAGTACTTCTACGCCTAGATTTGGCTTTGTTCTGGCCGGGCCTCACAGAGCAGACTGCCAGAGCTAGCGCAGGTGTTTTGATTTTGTGAAAAGTGCAATCAAATTAATAGCACCGTCCCGGTGAAGTGACTCCATCTCAGCCAATTAACAAGACGCTCGAACTCGTGTCTTGCATGATGTTTCATAATTAGAAGAGTGCTACTATTGTTGAAATTAATCAAATACAACTCTATTCTTACTGAAAAGATTTGGAGTATCGTCCAAACTCTGCTCTGATTATACTGTTCTGCTGAGAGTTGTCATATTTTAAAAAGACTTTTCATGAATGAACATTTTATCTCTTCAGTGAAGAAATGTAATTTTTGATGAAACTTTTCAAAATGTTTTATAAAGCGTAATTTACTCTGTTATCGCCCGACAATAGTGTATTTTTTCGTGAAATAAATCTGCATCAACGTAATTATTCAACGAACTATTCAACTCATGTTCAAATCATGTTAATATGTACTGTCTCGCTGAAAATTGTAACTCCAAAATTTCTTAGGGCTCTCGAGTTTATAACAACATATTATAGTAAGAACAGCGTAACAACGTATTATAGATACACACACTATTAATTCACAGGAAATTTAAAATACCATTAAGTACAAATCTTATCTTCTCGTTCCGAGAAAAATTTTCAAGAGTCTGAAAGAATAAACGTTGCCGGTAACGAGATAGTTTGGAAAATATTGTTAAAATATACAAACCAAAATTATAGAAAGAAATTGCGCTCAGAAACAGTGTAAAGGAAGCCCATTTTAAATTATTCAACTAACCCTCATTTTGAAAACCGGATACTTTTCCGTAGTTCAGATTATTAGAAGAGACGTGATGTTGGGATATCTTCAATCAATTAAATATTGATTGATATTGGCTTCCAGTGGGGTGAATTCCACAACAAAGTCCATCTCATTGAACAAATTGTTTTACTCATGAGGAACGATTTCCAGTTTCGATAGACTGTACCTACAAGGTGGTTAATTAATTGACTTTGAAACAAATTATGAGGCAAAAAATTAACAACCGTTAGTTTTCTTCCTCGTAAATCTCCCAAAGCAGAAGATCAATGAGATCTCTCAGTTACTATTTCCTTTTTTCACCTGTTAGTTGTGAATGAAAGTGAGTGGCTTGTTTCAGTGCCAATGTCACATTAATTGGCAGTACGAAAAGAACTGAAAATAATTTTCAAACACGTGAGAAATTTTACGCACCCAGGATTTGCTTTAAGCGAAATAGTCACGCAATCAGAAAAAGCGATTAATTTGACAGTTCTGTCTATTTTGAAATGTGAAATGATTCAATTAGCGTTTTCTGTGAAGTCCTCTAATTCCACTGATCAGAAGCCTTCCAATGCTGTCGCAGTCTGGCTGCACTAATTAGGATGAGGACAGGACTACGGACAGGCGGGTGGTATTTATGAGGTAGTAAAACACTTCTATTGGCATACGATGCAAGAGATATTTTGAGTTAGTTTCCAGTTGTTGGATGCGAAATTATTGCAAATGGCAGTTTGCAGGCATGTTCTGACTATACATGTCCACGTGTGTGCCCTAAAAAAATAACACTCCCCTAAGGCAACCTTCACAACTCACCACAAAATCAACAACACTTTCCATGTACTTTTGTTGTTAGGTCAGCCTTGGTTTTCTTTCTTCTACTCTTCTTTCTCTCTATTGAGGAGGCAACTCTCTGTGCAACGAACTTCTTAGACCAGTGTTTCTTACATTATATTTTTTCTACTATGTATATTCTTCAATTTTTGATCTCTTTGAAACCCTTTGTGTCTGCTAAAATCTTTTTCAGGTGATTTGATGTTTACATTTTTAGTTTTAATGATAATATTGATATTATATAAAGTATCTTGCATAACGTCTCATTTTGACAGGTATTCTCTATAATAATGTCCTTTATAAAGGAAGACCCGTAAAATGAATAGTATAAATGGGCCTGTCAGAAATGCACATATATAACCCAGAAAAATTAGGAAAAAATATCCCTTTACCTTATAAAATAATGTATCACACATAGCGCACCTACTTTTCCCATTTGCTACTTTCTTTTAAACCTTCTAGTGGCTAGAATGAATCGATATTTAGAGATATGCCTCAACTCCCTATGTCTTAACTTCAATTTTTTGTGGAATTAGTAAAATTCGGTTTTAAGACATTTCCGATGAAGCCATTGCATGCTAACTTAAATCTGCGTCATGTTTCAAACAAACTTGTTAGTCTACTAATTTGTACAATCCTGTTGCGGTGGATTTGCACTTACCATCATTATATCAGCGTTTCATGATTTCTAAATCAAGTCGTTAACTCCTAATTTGTATCCATGCAGTTTATTGACAAAGCTTTGTTCGGAACCTTAGTACTGATTTAGTACTGAATTTATACCGACTTAGTATTGATTTAGCACTGTACTACTTCGTTGGTATTTTTTTGCTTTTTTTGCCGACTGTATCTTTTATCATCGGGCTTTTTACATAACTTTCAGTTCTTCAGAAGTATCCTCGACTGCCTTCAGTAATGCTATGTCAAAGGCTACTGAGAGTGCGCTTTGGGGCTATGTGACCTTGCTCTTTTTTCTTCCTTTTTTCATGACTTCTTCATGATATTTTGATATTTATCTATAATGTAATGAGCAGTAGGGAGTTTTTATTGTCTGGGTCAGTTTACTGTGACTGCCTTAAAAATATGACAAGTAGTTCGTGTTGAGCAAACTTTGGAGACAAAGGAATAGTTTTATTCCAGTAGTGGTCGAATAAGAAATAGGCATCTTGTTCGCAGCAGCTTTGATATCACACAGAAAAGCCTTGCTATATGTTGCATTGCTTTACAAGTTTTGATCTACCAACGGTGTTACAGCCCTCTAAACCATTTATCCTTCTCCAAATTCAGAAATAAATTGACCGAAGTATTCTCTGCTACGGATGAGTCCTAAAATTTACCAATGTCAGCTGGTGCCCCAAAAATAACTTTGCTTCATGTTTTTCTCCCGGCTAGGTATCAGTGCCACTTCGATTTCATTAAAAGAACTGAGTTGGTCTCCGTGTACAAAGTCAGGACCTGGGAAGCAGCGAAGAAGCTGAATACTGAGTAGATGGTGTATAGTTCAGCGTAGAAAGCTCAAGTGTGGTCAAAAAAGTGAACTGCATTAGTATTCGTAGAGCATATTGCAGCATCAGGGCACGACAGCTTTGAGAAGACAGTCGGATATGCGTCCGATTTAAAACTACTGTTTTTGCGAAATTTTCACTTTCATACGGTGTAATTTTGATCAAGTATTTTTTACAGTTTCGTTTAGGAAATTAAACTCTAAATTAAGTACCAGTATCATACATAGTAGCTCCAGCAGTAGTGTTATCTATCGGTTGTTAGTACTAGGAAGTTCATGACTTTCATGTCGAAATTCATGAACATACAAATCAGTGTAGCTCGTTTTCAACAAACAAAAATGATGTATGCAATTATTATTGAGAAATTGTCTTGATCTGCGACTTTACCGTGAATATCTGCATACTATTGTCGTTAAAAATGTGTTCTGTGGAGTTGATATGGAGTTAGAAACTGCAGATCGCCTGTAGCATCCAATGAGCGTACGACATTGAGGTGAACTCTTAAGACTGTGCAACAGAGACTGATGGTTCTGCTTTGATTAGTTCCTCGTTGTGAGAGGGTCACAAAGCTAATCATAACACCAGTATCTGTAAGTAATAAGTAACACCAGTAAACACACAGAATATCACGGATGAGACATTATTTTGTCTTATATGTAACCTGCAAGGAGCTATCGAACCAAAAGAAGGAAATGATATCATCCTGATGCAGTTCATTTATTTGTACTTGCATGGCTAAAAGTAGCCAGTCTACTTCAGAAGCGACAAGCATTTGCTTGCCACTCTTCAATTATTGGCTAGTTTTATGAGTTTTAACTATTGGTATAGATTTCCTTCATTGGAAAATAGTAACTTAAATAATTGCTGCATATTTATACAGCAGATATAAGAATTTATTCATCTGTATATATATATATATATATATATATATATATATATATATATATATATATATATATATATTTGATTCGTATCCAGCTGTGAATTTATTCCCAGAATTTCACGAATATCTTTTCTATCTTCCATTGGAAATCATCCTGAATGGCCTTTGTTACGATTCAAAAGTTTTCACTTCCGTTTTAAAGCATTTTTTCATGGGCTAGATTCGAGAGCAAAGGCCAAAAAAGCGCACACTTAACTCTTTGAAGGGAATATGAAAGGTTGAGAAATGCTGATAATTGCTGAAGTCTCCTGAAAGAACAATACATTGATGATGGTGAAACACAGAATCCAGATGATCCTGAGGGACGTTAATTTTAAGTAAGGTCTTAAATTCTATAAATAAATGAATTAAATTGAAATACAATATAAAAAAGTAATTAGGATTGATATGTACTAGAGAATTAGCATCATGCATCTACATTTCGTATGGAAAATGACATTTTAAGTGCCTACCATTTTCGGCTTCCTACACCGTGTGATTTTTTTTAACTGCTGCATTACACCAGCAGGATGGAGCAACTGCTCATATCGCAAAAAAGACAACGCCGTTGCTACAGCAGTGCTTTGAGGAGAGAATAATCTCCTGCTACGTCAACATCAACTGGCCATCGCGTTCCTTTCACTTACTAACTAACCCTTACTTCTTTTTGTGCAGGTGCCTTAAGAAGAGATTTATGTCAACAAACCGGAGAATCGACAGCGGCTGAAGGAGTACATAAATGAAGAAAACAAAAAAAATGCTGCTTGAAGCCCAGGAAGCTGTGGTGGTGCAAGCTTCGAACAGACACGGGTGTGAGAAACCGAAAATGATCTCTTCTCAAAAGATGTCATTTTTTAGTTTCAATTTAGTTTGATGAATAGCACTTACTTGCGTAAAAATCTCCATAATTTTTTTCATACTGTATTAAATTTCTAGAGACATGTTTGTAAAATTAAGGAAGGCATTACAAGTTACAGCTCTTTAGTGACTTTTGGGTCTCCTTGTTGTCAGTACCTAGTGAACGTGATGTTTTTGTCTCTGTATGTCAAATTTACAATCTCGATATGTCTGCTTCTTACTCATAACTTTCATCTAATTACTATCGCCACACACATGTACCAGATATCAGATGTTGTCAACGTTCTACCCAACATCCTGGAATACTTGATATTATGCATTAAAGTCTATCGTATGCTCATGTAATGATCATTTCAAACTGTTATTACAAGTATCGTGAAGATTTTGTTCAGTGAAAAAGATTGGCATCTTGGCAAACTTATAATAGATCACAATTTCAGTGTTGATGATTTTTTGGTAGTTTAAAAAATGTTGCAACGAATCTGGAAAAGTTTAACATATTGAATGATCTAAGAAAATAACGCACAAAAATATGAGGTAAACTTTCTTGTTATCGTACGTATACACTGAACTTGCTACCACGTCGACGTATGACCCTACGACGAATGATGCCCAGGCATAAGGAAAGGTAATTATAGTTAAGTACAGAAAGTAAGTCCCGTGAAGGAAATTTTATTGACGTTGGACTGAAGCAGAGGCTAATACAAGATGTGGACACAAAAATGTACTTAAATGCATCACACAAAGCTAAAAAATTATTTCCAAACGTACACGTGTAATGAAAAGAGATAGAAGAATAGTTTTTCGGCGTTAAATAGTGACTTCCCACTTAAAGCTATGTTTAATAGACAATGAGATACAATGAAAGTTCACTGCATTAGTTTCAATATAATTCACTGATTGCCAGACTGTGCAGCGCTTAATTCAATCCGTTAAGTATTCATTGCCAATCTTTTTCACGAAAAAGAACGTTTCTTTTTGAAGGCAGCAGGGCAGCTATAAATGAACTCATTTGTTCCGAACGTAGCTCATCATAACCCTCATTTTCCCAAAAACTCTGCTGATAGAAACTGGTAAAACGCAGAAACTTCTGTTTCTAAGAGTTGGAATGAACGTTTTTACTCACGATCGCGCGTCCTGCTCTGATATTCTGGTCTGGTGACGCGTCCTGCTCTGATATTTTGGTCTGGTGACGTGTGCTGCTCTGATATTTTGGTCTGGTGACGTGTGCTGCTCTGATATTCAGGTCTGGTGACTTGTACTGCTCTGATATTCTAATATGGTGATGCACAAAATCGAGGTAAACAACAAAGACTAGTGAACTTCAAGACACATCAAAACTGGCGCCCACATATTAATTATTCAAGCTGAATAAGGCGCAGTGCTTCCTCACTCAACATCTGTCGTACAGTATGAGATTTTTACTGAGTAATGATTTGTTTCAACTTCTTTCATCAATAATTATATGCTGATACAACAACTCAAGATAATTCGAAGTTGGTACAGCAAATAATTTGAACTGTCAAGAGAAACGACAAGGAACTCGTGTAAAAAATTCATATTTTTCATTTATGCGCGTTTGTGTTACAAAATGAGTTAGTATTTTTATATACAGTTAGCGACGAAATTATTCGTTCACTTAAAAATGTTCAATACTTTTGATCATTTCATGAAATTTAATACTCGAATGATCCTAAATTCTTTCTATATGATTAAGTACACGAAAAGGAATTTAAAACTCAGTTTTCAGAACGACAGATTTAATTGAAGAAATTTAACAAAAATCTCATTCGAAATATGTTTGATACGTTTAAAACGGAAATTTTATATTGTACGAATATTTTCGTCAACTAAATTTGAGCATGAAATTCTCGTTAAATTTATTAAATTGAATCTATCATTCTGAAAACTGGTTTTGAATTCTTTTTGACGTGGTTTGGAATCATGCAAGCATTATATTGTAAAAAATGACTAAATATTTAACATTGCTGGGTATACGAATAATTTCTTTGTGAGTCATCATGGAATAAAGATCTGTTCAAAAAGAAGTAGTAAAGACGAAGAAATTTTATTAGAGGTTTTTAAATTCATTTTTTGCCAACATTGAAAAAATAAACAGTTCCTCGAAAAATGAATAATGTTTTAAAACACGTTAGAAATTTTTGGATGAGCTAATAGCCCATACGAATATATGAGTTGGTAGGAAACCTAGTTCTGACGGTAAACAAAACTGAGTTTTCATTCTGATTTAGTGGTTATACAAGTGGTTTCAAACATGCTCCCACATGTACAGTACAGTGATCTGAATTGCCATGCTACAAATACGTAAGATAAAATGTTGTTGCTTTTAAAGTGTTTTCCAAATTAATCCTCATCCAATATGAACAGGAAATGCTTAGCTATTACTCATTTATTGTATTCGTATGATGAATTCAAAATTTGACATGTTTGGTTGTCATACATTCATCAACGTAGTGAAGAGTGGAAATTACTAACTGTCATCAAGAACAAAGGACCGAACATTAAAGTAAGCTTTGGTGTATTGAAGATATTCTCTGTCTTGTGAACTACAAACTCCAGATGAGTTGGACACCAGCAACTTGTGGAATAACAACTCCAGTACCAAATAAAAGCTGTAAGGAAAACGAGAAACACTGAATTTGAAGTTATTCTTCCTTCATAATCATGTACAATATGGAATCTAGTATAAAAATTCTACAAATTGAAAGGAAAAGTACATCGTAAACGTGAAGCAACACTCCTCGTCGCATAAAATTTTACTTTATTTTCCTTAATTTTACTGATTCTTTATTGTATTAGAATGAGCAACAGTTGATCATTTTTAGGGCAGAACAGGTAGTTTCCAGTTAAACTTGGTTCAAAACACATAACTGAAAACATATTCTTTTTCTTAGGGGCCTTTCAGTTCGTGAAATCAATAAAAGTTTCGTGCATTATTATTCAATTAGAGAGTGTACAATGTCTGCGCGTAGAATTAATAAACTACGACCAGTGCCTGTGCATAAATGTTAGACATTAAACGATAACTTCTTTTCATTCTTTATCGTCAACACCGCACGCAACGTTTGCATAATTGTTGTGGAAATACATTTAAAATCCCTTATGAAGTGAATTACAATATTTGACTGAGATTTTTCAAGCGTTCGGCATCCCTTTTCAAGTTTGAATAATTTATTGTACTGAGGTATTAAATGTATTAAGAAATCTAGGGAACTCACTAGGCTACAAATAATTTATAGGTGTACTAGAAATACGTTTTGTAGATTAGAATGTAACATCAAATATTTTGATGTTGTTACCAAACAATTTTTATACCTTGTTTGTGATGACTAAATTCAGTCGGTTCAACAATCTTAAATCTTACAGCAATTCATTGTTGCTACCTCGGATATAAAACATTTCAGCAAAATTATGAACACTGATGAAATTATGTGATTTAGGTCACATAAATTATAGAATTTAAGTTAAATTCTCAGGTGATCAAATATCTCGATCACCACAGCCACAGGACGTTGTGAGTGTGCTGCATTTATTGATTTTTTATACAGCAGCTTTTATATTTAAGGCATGAAGTAGTAGAGCTCAGAAAAGATTGTATTGAATCTATGTGCTTTTAATGACATTTTTGGCATCTTCTTCAGTTATTTTTAAGAACTCGACCGATTTTGGATAGATGTTTAACCCACACCGTCGTGCCTCAAACTTGGTACTGTGCACTTTAATGAAACACAAACACAGCTCCCCTTAACTTTCCTAGCTTAAGCACGTAAGTTTAAACGCCATTCGAACTTCGACCATGAATATTGGCTCGCAAATTTCAAGAGAGAGTCCTGAGACCCTACACAGACAAGCCAGGCCGATTTGTGGTACCGTTTGGTAACGTGCTTTAAAAATGGCAGAACCTGTTCATGGACTGTGTAGGATTTTAACGAAGAGGCTGCATTATTTTGTTGAGGTCTTTTCCAAATATGGGTAAAATATTTAATCACGCGCTGTGACTGAAATCAGCGCAATCATGCATGAAGACATTTTTATATGAATTTTTCCTTTGATTGTTTATTTCAACGATTTTAGAATCTGGAAATACGGGCAAGAATCTTACAACATCTTAAAGAAGTCGATAACTTTTCACTATCCTTAGATATCCATTTTACAAACTTCATGAGTGTGACTCATCGAATACAGATTTTGAAAATGGAATGAAAAATATAGTCACGTACGAAAAACAAGTATCATCGACATTATCTGCGATGCTCTACCTCACCAATTAACGCTCAGTTCTATTCTTTCATAAACATCAGAATTATTACCATCTTTTACACACTTCCCAGAGGCAGTGGCTTAACTCTGCAATAGAAGTGAATTCTTCTAAGGGACTGGAGACATAATGGTCTGGTCTTCTAAGGGACTTGAGACATAATGGTCTGGTCTTCTAAGGGACTTGAGACCTAATGGTCTGGTCTTCTAAGGGACTGGAGACATAATGGTCTGGTCTTCTAAGGGACT
>VCRD01003175.1:3837-54311 GCA_006783055.1 Trinorchestia longiramus
AAGCGTGGGTCGCTGACTGCCTTCCATTATTTCATACACATGAAGTCGCACGCACTTTCAAAGGTCAAGTTCGCAACCCTGCATTGATGTCAGTCATTTCTTTCCAAATCGTCAATTATCTTTGCATCACGTCAATTATTGAGCAAGAATTGTTCTTGATGAGCCGAATGAATTTGAGAAAATTGTTTTAATGAAAGCTTCCGTTATTTTCTGTCAAGTAGCTCGTGCGAATTTTTGTGAACTGTACGTTCAAAAGTTAAGTTCATTTCATTCCAAGTACTAATGGCATTTTTTAACTTGAGTTTCATCTCATTTCTACAAAATGTAAATTTTTAGTATAATTTAAGGAACTTACACACAAATATGAACTCAGGCATTGAATACCTATAAGCCTTAAAGACACTCAAACGATTTTAGGCAACAAAATGCATTCTGTACACCTGCTACAAGTGATATTTCAAATTAATTTATTCGAAAAGAATAAGAAACAATTCTTTGCTATGAGCCATGCTCAAGTATTTATCGTTTTCAGAAGTGTCTTGAATGTAACTCCAGCAAGTTGTGGATTTAGTATGACACTGAGACATTTTTAAAAGATAATTTTAAATTAATGCATCATTTTCTTAGCACTATTCTTCTATTACTACTAGTACTATACAGCTAACGTCACAGCGGGTCGAAGACTGGCTCACTCAATGTTTGTTCAATATTTTGTAATTCATTAAACAAATCAAAATTCCATGGTCGTGTCAACACATCGAGCTCTCAGTCTGGCTATGAAGTTTTATGACAATACATATCTGGACGATGAAATAGGATAGACTCCGCTCTGAAACTCGCACATATTAAGTAACACACTGGGAAAATTTCTCGCTTGAGCACCAAAATCAGATATAAAAAGAGTTTTAAGAATATTTATGGTTCATATTTTGAGTTGAGTGGTGTGGTGTAACCGCCCCTTGGATTAAGTTGTTTAACAAAAGGTATTCATTCGAGAATATAAACAGTGCGGAGAACCTGACCAATAACTTAGCTTTATTCAGCATTATTAGTTTACTAGGAGTGTTATCCTAAGAATTTATAACGAAACACGCCTGCCCACGATCTAAAATTGTATGAATAAAGACAAAGAATATTCCTCAAGACTAAATGCTAACAGAGAAATCAATGCTTTAAACAAAATCTCACATGCGATTTTTACATGGATTCAAAACCAAGAATTCCCATCCCACATCTATTACCAAAGATTTGTCCATCTTGTAAGACTGCATAGAATCTCTCGATCATAAAGTAAAGCTTGAATAATAGAAAGATGTTTTGAGCGCCAAAGCAGGAGTTGTGCCAGCCAAGGTATCGTTTAGGCGCTACGTTATGACCGCGACTACGCCTTCAATGATGGTGGTGCGGGCGCTACACAGGGACCTATACTTCACATTCTAAAATGTACAAAAATAAGCAAGCCTGCTCTCGAAGTTCAAAAAACGTAATAGACCAAATATTTGGAAAGTTGTGTAATGCTCTAATTAGGTTAGTTGATGAATGATGTTTGTGTGACATGTTTTAAAAGTAAATGAAATATACATAAAATATAAAACAGAGAGTATAATTGTAACGTAAGAAGCATGGATAGTATGCGTGTAAAATTTGAGAAGCTATGTATCAGACCAATTGAACACGTGGTGAGTGATTGAAGTGTCACAAAAATGAGAGCCACATTAACAACAGCATACGATGCTGAAATAATACCGTCTGAAAAAACGAAAAGGGCTATATACGCAATGCTCAAAATTGGTGCGCTCTAAGTTGTAAATTCAGCTAAAAGTTTTAGCGTGAGCCTGAATGTAGACCAGCAGTATCTTGCTCATATGTATGCCAGGAAAGAAGCATTAATTTAGTGCGACACTTCCGTAGCAGTCAAGCTATGCACGACCTGAACGCTTTGTTAGGCTGATGTACTGCCATCGAAGACCTCGTCTTCATGGACAGGATCGTGTTCATTTGTGGAAGGAACTGATCGTTTATCTGCGGGGGCCTCAGAGCAAAGCAACTCCGCCACAACTCGGAAGTGTGATCGACATACTGGCCTTTTAAAATCGATAGACTATCAGGCGAGGTGGCTTGATTAATAAATAAGTGGAGCAGTCACCCGTATAATTAATATAATCCCTTGAAAATCAATCGAACAATAATCCCAATATACGGTATATAGCACGTCTAACTTCAGTATAGTGTCTTAATTGAAATATTGAATTTCTCTTATTTAAAAAGCAGTAATATTGATTCAGCATACCAAAAGACAATATTTTCTGTCGTGCGTAGCAAATACATTACCCTGGGCATATTTTAGGAAAAATATTTTACACAATGAAATTATCACAATTTTTAACACAAGGCTAGGTAGTGGGCATGGAAACATGCAGTCAACTTTCGAATTTAGAATAAAAGCGAACAATTACAGAGCCGTCACATCCCTCATCAAATGACAGTAAAATACGTAGCGAAGCGGCCCATTCTGTGGGAGGACGAGGGAGATAAGTACATATACTGAACAACGTTAGCTCTTGCTGCCTACACCGTTGACTCAAATGATGCAATAATTTCAAGTCTGCTAATAATTTCAAGCCTGATACCAGTATCACGGATTATAATCCCTCAAGCCCTAAGCCTTCTTTGAAAAGAAGTAGGTGCTGATAAGTCCTGCTCAACAGCTGTTTAGCAGTCAATACTTGAACTCAAGTTGATCTCGATGCGTTATCTTCATTAGAGCTGATATTCCCGATCGACATAAATCGAAATATCTTTCGACGACACAATGGAAGTAGGTTGGACCTCAGTTGAACACTGCTGTTGTACAGCTGGTCAAGAGTGTGGAAACGTCGAGTCAAAAGGAGTTGACAAGGCCTCGAAGGGCTTCAATTCGCATCCGAATTCAGCCTACAGAAGCTCATTTGTATTTGAGGTAATCCTTAATGGATGCCTGTCCCTTCAGAATTAAGGGCTGCGTTAAAGTACTACAGTCAGAGCCTTGGAGCTAATTTTAAGTCTAATTTAGCTGGCAAGGTAATTGTGATAATCATATAAACTTTCAAATTATTTCTGCCAAAGGTAAGCCTTTACACCAAGACCAATTTTCTTCATATTTCGTTTTGCAGGACGATCTTTAGAAGCCGCGGTTCTTCAATTGATTTTTAATGGTGGACTACAATTTCTTTATTAAAAACAATGAAGGGAATTAATGTAATTTAGAACTCGAAGACATGCACAAGTGGTATTTGCATGTAACATTTTCGAAGACCCAAACGTTTAAGGAAAATTGCAATTTAGGTCATCTTCCAATTATGCATTTTCGTTTTAAAGATGTGAATTTAAATCGCTGGAACACTCTGCATCCTGAAAAAATTAAAATTGAAAGAACATTCGACAGTCAGCCCAATATATATTAACTTAACATACAATTGCCCAGAAGCGGAGCAGGTGCCTCGGACCCATAAGAGGAGCAAAGAGTTCAGAGAGCGAGCAACGAATTCGACTCTAACTGCATTACGTGCATAATCTAAATACTGACAAGGGATCCTTGGCGTTTGAGAAATGGCTTAGGATTTAAAAGGAAAACGAGGGAATAGTATTAAAATGCTATCATGGATTACATGTACGCGAGACAATGTGATCTCTTCAAGAAAACTAAATGCTTGTCGCTCATGAATGGCTTAGCAAGGATCTACGTAGGATTTTCCTACAGGATACAATACGGAAGCTAAGCAAAAACGAGACTCGCTAGTTGAAGAACTTCACTCAGGATTGTTGCATGAGCTGGGCTCAGTCATCCTGACTCAATTTTCGATTCTAGTCGACATAACAGCGGCTTCCATCGAATATAAAGCAACCTCAAAACATATACGAAACTCTGCAGGGAAATTAGCACTTAGTCGAGAGAAAAGTTAGGCTGGAGATAAGAATTCGAGAGCAAGTAGCGAGTGACATGTGAAAATATAACTAGTGGCATCAATGGACACAGAGGTTCATATTGCTTAAAACAACTTTCAATGCTGCAAATGACAAAGAATGATTACTGTAAAACTACCACTTCAAATTTTCATCAATGTAAATAATGCATTATCCACAATTTTTTAAACATTTCATACAGTATATAACTGATGTGGATTTTAAGTAAAAGAGTGACACAAGTGGATATGAACGAGACCACGGCCCATTTGGGGTTAAAGTAATTTCAATTGTTTCTATTATTTCTTCTTCCTTTCAAGACATGCAAGCGATTTTGTAAACAGAAATTCATTTACAAAGATTTACTTTTTCTCGTCGTTTCAATTATACAGAGAGAGAAGGAGGGTATGAGTGAAGGGAAAAGTTTGGCAGAAAGCGTGATAAAATAACACAGAAGCAAGATTAAAACGACAGTAGAAGGGGACAAAGATGACGTAAGGTATCATCAGATGACGCTGCAGGTGATGGCTTGACGTCCACGTATTGGAAATAAATGATCGTCATTTCAAAATACGACAAACGCAATTGATGATTGACAGGGAGCTTCACGGCTCATCGCACACACGCCTCATCGTGATTCAATGAGCGTTCGTCTAATATTTGGCTAGGCCTGTGATGCGAATCAGTGCTGCGAAAAACTTAAACTTGCATCAAAAACACAAAAATTTGTCAATGACATGGCAAAGACGCCCAGTCAACTCAACCAACATCAAACCAAGCTGAGTTTGCTTTCCGTCAACTGTAAGGAAAGACGATACTACAAATTTTTCAATGGAGCCTTTGTTTGAAAAAAGTTTTTCTTTCGGTGGAGTCTGAGTACAATGAGAGGTAGTCTGCAGAAAATTGTTCCGGAAGCATCGCATGAAATTGATATCCTTCCCTGACTGGAATCACACACGCTCCTGTGAACACAGTTGAAGTGAATGTTTGTACAGAAGCGATAATAAACGACATTTATGTTCCAATGTTTCCTCAAGTTGTGCCCACTTCCGTTGCAGTGATGGAAGTTGCGACTGAATGTTCTACGAGCTTCACTGTGAAATTTAGATCGCGAAACCCCTCTCTAGATACTACAGGACTATTATTTTAAAAAGTTGGTCTGTAAATACTAACTTAACAGCATGTGTTTTATATGTTCCGTACATGACAATCATTGCATTGGAGATTTAATTGAAGAGCAATTGAATTGAGTGATAATGAATTGGAATCACTAAAATAAAGTTAGGTCTTCTTCTTTAACATCAGTGGTCCCATTGCATATGTAATCCAAATACCTGTTCGAACACCTCAGAACAAAATTTACGTCGGTAGATCCTTAAAGCTTAATTGCTTCTGTGTGCCTTAAAAGGAACCGGCGGAAATACCTTCTTGTCAATAGCGTGCGGTGAGGACAACCCTTGTGATCGCATAAATTTTTAAAGCATTCAAACTTCCCGGGACGCTGCATGCAAGCTTTAGGCCTCCCTCAGTCGGTGAAAATAGAGGGCTGATTAAAAAGTGAGTTTAGTGATTTAGTGGCATAGATTCTAATTTTAAATAGGTTTTAATTGGTGAATTTCATCCATTAGTTCGAATAATAACAGCAATGTAGTTTTATACCTCACAACTGACTTTTGTGAGCCTCAATTGAATTGGTCAAGGATTGCCAGAGTCTGAAAGTGCTGTGCACAATCCCCCATTTGGTAAATTAAATACTTTCAAGGAGTACAAGGCTTCCTTTGCATGACAAGCGAACTCAAATAGCTGTTAAATTACAGAACCAAAGTCAATCAAAGTACAAAGCCAGCTGTGACACCAGCTGGAGTCTGGTGTACATATTAGCATCAATACTCTACTGCTATTTCATACGTGCGGAGACGTTAGCAACGACACTGCTTTAAAATGAGCCAATACCAGAGGGAAAGTAGAAAGGAATATCGAGAAGGCACTGTATTCGTCGCTCCCACTGAGTGACCTTCTTAAGTTTATCTCCAACTTGCAACAGCCATACAGGCACGCTCACCATCGCACAAAAGCAGAATTTTAAATGTTTGACTTTGCAGAGCACCGTAAAAGTACGGGAAGCTCCGACGTATCGCAGCCAAACCTAGAATCACGCACTCACCTCTGTACTACAAAGAAGATCCCAGAGCTTCGGTCGTAAAGCAGCAAAAATTTCGAAAATCTTAGGCGTATTCATGCTACAGAGGCAGGCACGATCTGTCCAACACCGGAGAGGCCGCCGCTGCTGCCGCTGCTCAGGACTTGAAAAGAACGTTTCCACTCCTGCTTGTCTAGAGATGATCACGACCTCTGACCACGAACCGTGGGCTCGCTCAAAAGTTTTAGGTACGTGCTTCTTCTTGCGTAACTTCCACAGATTGATGCTGTGTAATTGTCAGAGCATTTTTACTCTTGGCAAGGTTGATGAGTAGTGATGAATGCTCTCACTGACACATTTAGCAGAGCGTTGCTTACTGTGGAAAATCTCGAGAATAATCATCTTCGAGTTACCTGTACAGTGAGGCATATCTATGTATCAGTACGTACTTGTTAAGATGATCATTCAGATAAAAAGATAAACTAAACTTAATTTCTAAACAGGGTTCAGTTACATTCTCAATTTCATTTTATAAAAACTCATCTCATAAATCGCACATCAGGGTGCACACAAGAGCATATCAACCTGTATTAGATAAGAAAATAGTTTCAAAGCAACGCGAGAAAGAGAGAGTTACCTTGACAAAATTATTTGGAAGCCATTCACTTCTAACTCTAGAAAAAGTAATGCCTGGTCGTGAGCAGCGCACATTCTTCAGAGTGACCCATGCTTATAATTAAGGTCATTATAAGCCCCCAAACTATCTTGCGTGGTGAAATATACTTTTGTGAACCTTATACGATAAATCACATTTGATGGCTTCGCTATCAAGTCAACGCTGTCTTGCTCACTGGTAAATTTGCCAGCGTGCACGTGTGTATATAAATGTCTCCATAAAGATTATATAGTTGGTCCGCCAGCTCAGTGATGAGCACTAGAACTCTGCTAGGCAAACATATTCGTATTTTCTCAGGACTTCTGTAAAGATTCAGATTTAGAGTCAGTTTTAGAGTCAGATTTAGATTCAGATTTAGATTCAGATTTAGATTCAGATTTAGATTCAGTTTTAGATTCAGATTTAGATTCAGATTTAGATTCAGATTTAGATTCAGATTTACATTCAGGTTTAGATTCAGATCTACATTCAGGTTTAGATTCAGATTTAGATTCAGATTGAGATTTAGATTCAGATTTGGATTCAGGTTTACATTTGAATTTAGATTCCATAGGCTGAACTGAGAAAGACTATTGGTTAACCTTGACATGAGTGATGATCTTTTAAAGGCCTCGCCCAATTCTATTGAACAAAATACAAGCAATCCATCGACACCTACACACTTTATCAAGCCCCTCCTGTAGCACTGCAAGTAATTATTTCACAATTCACTTGGCCACAGCTGACAAGGAATTATCTATGTAACGTAGTCAAGGTTCAGGAGATTGAGTTTCAAGTTCTGAATTGAAATTTCTGAGAAACATTGCGTAAATTTCTTGAAAGTTTTATCAACCTGGAACCCTAATGTATGAAACAGACAGTGCCTGTCATTACATTAATAATAAACTTCGCAATTACAGTCTCTTAAGGAGTGAGAAATCATTAATAAATACCTATTATTTGAGTTGAATGCCACATTCCAAAGACTTTAACCCAGATTAGACAAATTTTAGTAATTACCAAGCCTGGCTCTGGAATGGTTGGTCAGTAAAATGACCTCTCGCAACGCACTGGGGTTTATAGAGTTAGTGATAGTGTTGGAACGCACTCGTACTTTACAGCAAATAAAATGGAAATTTTCTTTGGAAAACCTTTTGACTGAGTGGCTTGTTTCAAAACCATTTCAAAACAAGCAAAAAAATAATAATTGAGCGGACTGATGAATTATCAGTTAGTTCAAAAAAACATAAGAACAATTACTGTGTAGCAATAAACTGCAAAGATCTGCGTAAGCTAAACTTTTCCTTCTATTTTTCTATGGGAAGATGAAATATTTATGTCTGGGCATTACTATTGTTATTACCATTATTATTGGTATTTTTTATATTATTATAATATTCTTATTGGTATTTTTATGATTTTACTATCACTGGGTTACGTCTACGTCAGTATCAAATAATGATCTAAAATGATTTTTAAAAATATCGGTGAATTGCCATGATAATTAAAACTAGTGCAGTACACTAACCGAGACCGACATCAGCGTCGTCAAGGCTAGGCTGAGCTGTGAACTGAAGTCTCTTTGAAGCCTCAAAAAGCGAGCGAAGTTTACTAGCTTGAAAATGATGGATGACCTACAGTGCTGATGACTCAAGATGCGCGTCTATTGTGAGTCTCGTGAGTTAGTTAACCTTGTGAGTTAGTTAACCTCGTGAGTTAGTTAACCTCGTGAGTTAGTTAACCTCGTGAGTTAGTTAACCTCGTGAGTTAGTTAACCTCGTGAGTTAGTTAACCTCGTGAGTTAGTTAACCTCGTGAGTTGGCCTCGTGAGTTGGCCTCGTGAGTTGGCCTCGTGAGTTGGCCTCGTGAGTTAGGCACCAGCGTAACCGTCTTAGCATGTTTTTGTGTGCGTAATGTTGTGCTGTAAATATTAATATTTTGCTTCACAGCATCGTAGGTTTGAGAGACAATCACAGCGACAGGCAAAAAACTGGGAAAATAAAGAGAGTAGTAGATAAAATCATTTTGAAAATAATGATTCCAACGTTTCGAACTTACACTCTTGAATTTTAATTTAACGTTTAGATGGAAATTATCCTTTGGAATTCATTTTTCTTATATTAGTAAGGAAGCTAAAATTGTAATATGTTTTCTGTGTCAGAGGCATTTCGAATTGCAACCGGTTCAATTCTGGAAAAATTTAAGTGTGTACATATGCAGGCCACGACAATACGAGTAGTCTGGTACGAGGAACTAGCTGGTCAGGCTGTACGCTATCAGTGAACCTATGACGACTAAACTCCTCCTCTGGCCAATCTCCTCACCATCACTTAGACCAACTGCATTATTGATGTTCATGTTCAGCTCGCAATATAAAGTTACTGCGCAGCCCAACTTGCTCCCGACGTGTGACCTCAGGAAACCTAATTTTGACTTCACTCGATCTAACTTGACCTAATTCCAAGGTCTTTCAACACACGCAACACCAAAATAGATTAAACAGCGAGCCAAATATATTAAACATAGATTGAGTGGATAAGACTACAGCACGTACTCTCTAGAACTTACTAAGACACAATGTTAATGATTGAATTCGAAACCAGCACGAAAATGACAGCAATGTTCCATTGTAACGGCTGTGCTATATATTGTTTAAATATCTATAGCTTCAAGCTGATTCAAATGAGATAGAAATTTATAAAACCCAGGCTTTCGAAGTCCGAAGCTTTTGTACGACAAAGCCCTTGCCTATTTTATGATCTGCTGTCCGGTTCACCCTTACTACAAAATCTTGCTCACGAGCTTTACATATTTTACTAATTTACGAATTGACAGCCCACCATAGCCATCAAAACGACTGGTTTGGGTCACGTACCTCATATTGAGTCGTCCCTATAGGGAGCCAACTAAAAATTTTGCACTTAAAGTTAGGCTATTTTGTCGCGGTTGATATCTTGAGTATTCGAACATGGCTCGAATCATCGTTCTTTGCCGTGCTCTGACCTGTTACATGGGTTGTGCTCAACGCAGAGCTGACCCCGTCAGTATTATAATGCCCATAACTCATCACACAATAATAAGTCTAGTCTGTAGGGTTCGGAAATCACCAAGTTAATTGGCTGACATCACTGAACCAAAGTTAAAATTCATGTTGTTTGTGAATCGATAGGAGTGAAATTAAGATGAAATAGTTGCAGTCCATAGTTGATTAGTGAGTGGGGCTGCATTTCAAGACCAGCAGTGCTTTATACTGGTATATCATTCTTTGAGTGACCTTTTGATGCAATTTGTGTACTTGAAATAAGTGTTGTATCTCTGACCTGTCAATGACTTAGCAAATTAAGGCAATTACGGGACGTGTTACTTTCGAATAGCTTGTGAATGCCGATACAGTTTGAATGCAGTATCATCCACTTGTGTAATAGACTGTGTATCTCCATCTTTCTCTCTCTGTATCCGTTCCATTTCTTCTCCCTATTGAACTGAAATCAGAACAGGTAGACGTATACAGTGGTACCTCAACGTACGAATGTCCTAACTTACGAATTATTTAACTTACGAATGGTCATTCGGTTCAGAGTTCCGCCTAAAATACGAATGTTTCTTAAGATACGATTGATGAAACCTCGTGATACCTCGTATGAATCATATGAGTTTACATGACGCGTTCGATAAGCGGCAGGCTACTCGGGTAGGATACATGCAAGGGGCCAAAGTGTTTATCGAGAAATTTGCCCGGTTTATTTCTCGGAAAGGTTACGTTGCACAGTAAGTATTTAATTGTGATGAAACTGGAATTTCTGGAAAAAAAATGCTGAAATAAACATTCATAACGGCAGAGGAGAAGCAACTGTCAGGCCATAAGCCAATGAAAGATCGTTTAATTTTAGCTCTGTGTACGAACGCAAGTGGCGATTGCAAAGTGAAGCCTTTACTCGTGTACCACTCGGAAAACCTCAAATTAGTTCATTATAATACGTTCATTATTAAACAAAAAATCCATTTTTACAGTGATTTTAGGAAGATTTTGGGAGGGTTATAGCGGATTAATCCGTTTTCCTTTATTTTCATGGGAAAAATTGATCTAACATACGAATAACTTGACTTATGAATGAGATCATGGAACGGTTAAATTTGTATCTCAAGGCACCACTGTATTATAAGCATTGTATTGTGGATACCAAAGGCACCGTAATAAAGGGTGTGGCAAAAGTCACATGATATATTTAGAATTAATTTATGCAAAAACTACTTGAGATAGAAACTTCGGGTAAATTGCAAACGAAAGAAAGGGTTTTGGAGTTTTTATTTAAATAGGGTATCATCTAAATATCCACCATGTTGGTTTATGCACAAGCGCAGTCTTTTCGTAACAGAATCCAACACTTTTCTTAGCATCTCGGGAGGAATGTTGCGAATCTCTTGAGAAATGTTCTCTTTCAAATGTTCCAAAGTACGAGGCCTATTAATGTATACTTTTGACTTTAAGTACCCCCATAAAAAGAAATCCAAAGGGATCAAATCACAAGATTTAGGAGACCAAGGAATATCACCAAAACGTGAAATTAATCGATTTGGGAAAATTGTCTTCAAAAGTTGAATTGATTCCTTTGCTGTTTGGGCTGTTGCACCATCTTGTTGAAACCACATATTCCCATCTTGAATTTGAGGTCTTAAACATTCTTCAATGAATTTTCGATATACAGCTCCAGTTACAGTCGCAGTTTCTCCATTCTGATTTTCAAAAAAATAGGAACCAATAATCCTTTCACTTGTCATACCGCACCAGACAGTAACCTTTTGCGAGTGAAGTGGGATTTCATGCACAATTTTTGGATTTTCAGCACTCCAATATCTACAATTTTGTTTGTTCACATAACCGGAAAGGTGAAAATGTGCCTCGTCCGACATTTTGAACATTTTTTTCTTTTGAAGACAATTTTTCCAAATCGATTAATTTCACGTTTTGGTGATTTTCCTTGGTCTCCTAAATCTTGTGATTTGACTCCTTTGTATTTCTTTTTACGGGGGTACTTAAAGTCAAAAGTATACATTAATAGGCCTCGTACTTTGGAACATTTGAAAGAGAACATTTCTCAAGAGATTCGCAACATTCCTCCCGAGATGCTAAGAAAAGTGTTGGATTCTGTTACGAAAAGACTGCGCATGTGCATAAACCAACATGGTGGATATTTAGATGATATCCTATTTAAATAAAAACTCCAAAACCCTTTCTTTCGTTTGCAATGTACCCGAAGTTTCTATCTCAAGTAGTTTTTGCATAAAATAATTCTAAACATATCATGTGACTTTTGCCACACTCTTTACAATAAAATGCGACATTTTTTCCTGTAATCAACCTTCTTTTCCTACACAGCCATGCTATCGGTAGATAAGATACGGAATAAATATTCTGGATAAAATAGTGAAAAATATTCAGGTTTCGATAGTATCACGGGCAAAACTAAAAAATATGTTTTATTTTGATAGATCCTTAATTTAATCACTTTTAATCCGTGTAATTTTTACAGGTACTACTTATTTTAGGCCATGTTATCGGTAGATAAATACAAAATGGCAGTTCTTTATGTATTTATGAAAAATATTCAATTAAAACAATAATTCGTCGTAAATTGTTAATACGCCTTTATAATAATTTCAAATTCGTTTAATCTAAACCGTGCTTTTTCCACGGGAACTATCTAATGATTTCAGAGTGGACTTCAGAATCGATTGTAATGTACATATGGACATTACTCATGTACATATGTACATTCGGCTGCTCAGTTAGCGCGGAATAATACCCACACCTAGTATTATCTTATATAATTGTGCAACATACTAACATAAAAACATGTCTTACTATTCAGGTATGAAAAATCTTTATTCACCGGAGTTATTTCATCTTTTGAAAATGATACAGAGGGCTTACGCATGCGTTACCACATAGGCCACACAACACCTCTTCTCCGTGCAGAGGCACACCTCTCGGTGGCGAGAATTCCAAAGTCTTGGATATAAATGAAGAATACTGTTGTTCAACGAGATTGAAATTGTGCAATTAAATCGGTATATTTTCATTCCTGTAGCCATGATACACCCTGGAAATACGAAGTGAATTAGGACATGCATTCAAAGTCGAAGAAACTTAACCTGTTAAGCTTTATTTACATCATATGATGTTTGTATGAGTTGCATTCTACCGGCAACTTACACCATATGATGTAGATGGATGACGGTACCACAGCAGCGTTAACATCATATGATGTTATAATGCTTATTAGTTCAATTAGCGATTTATTACTGTCATATTACATTTGTAATATGACAATAGTATTATTATTGTCGAGTGAGCGGTAACCGTTAACAGGTTAATGGCATGCCGTAGCGCACTGGTGTGTGTGTGTGTGGCGGCCACACACAACCCAGTTTTGAAAACTCATGACGGTTGTCTTGAAAGTCCGGCATGTCGCTTTCATGTCTACACCGGCACACTATGGCTGTTTGATCATAGAGACTTCTGGCTGGGTTTTTCCTCGTTTAATAATAGACTTGAGGGTAATTACAGTCTCCTGGCCAGACTTCGAGGAAACGCGTTGCGATATCCACTACAAAGTGAAAGATGGGTGGTCATTTGTCTGCACATTTTTTATCCATAAAATATCACTAAGAGGACTGTGCACATGACGAGACACCGTGCAACAAATATAGAATACTAGATAGTTCCCATATTAAATATTTACGACGAATATTTGTGTTATATTGTGTTTGTTATATGAATGTTTTTCATGAATATATACACAACTTCCGTTCTGTATCTTATCTACCGATAACATGGCCTAAATTCCAAGGCTTAAAAGTGATAAAATTAAGGATCTATGAAATAAAATAAATTTTTCAGTTTTACCCTTAGTACTATCAAAACCAATCATAATTCGCTACTCCGCATCATCGCCTCTTCGTGGGTGAAAACCTACGTGCATTCAGCTTCTGCTCAGATGTCAGCGTTACGATCTGACACCGTGCTCCTTTACACGCACCATACGCGATGTCTACACAAAGCTGCTACTGCTCTTTCAACTCACTATGCCGCCTCCCACGCAGGATACACGGTTGCCTTTACTACAACTTCCTAACTAAGGAAGCGGCTTTCTAACTAAGAAAGCAACCAACCAACTATCATCGGACATGCGTTACTGGTAGCACCTTAGTACTTGAGTCGACGACGCACAATCGTCATGCGGTCAAGACAGTGTTTAACTGACGAAGGAGCCCGAAATGCTACGTATCATCTCACTATCCTCAAATCCAAAAAATTTGATTTTTTACACCATTTTCTTTCATATAACAGCGGAGGGGCATCTGTAGTGAATCGCATGGCTCCACTACAAACGAGTACCGCGACGAGGCTAGCTTTCATCGACCAATGAGGAAACAGGACAGAAGAGGACCACCTACAAGAACAAACCCCAATGACAAACCCCCACCACTCAATACATGTGCGCAGAGCGCTCAGTTCTATTCCCCTCCTAATATCCCCTCCGTTTCACCTCTTTACTTAGGTACACCCTGTGCCAAACTCTCTCTCAAATCTTTTCTATTGGTACCAACCACCACCACCACCTGCATCACGGACTCTCTACCAGGTGCTTCCAAAGTCAACATCTCCACCAAGAACTCTCGTCACGTGAAGAACTCAACACACAGCCAACAGCAGAGCCAAGGAAGAGAAATCAGCCATCCTGTCTGCGGACTGGATGGGCCTCAAACAACCCACGCACTAACAAGAAGTGCGCACGCTACAACTCTTCACGTCCCGGGCTTTGCCGGCAAGATTTCAGTACGACAGATCTCGCCGTCAAGACATTCGCATCGAAAAAAGAAAAAACAACAATTGATATAATATTCAAATGTCTAAGTACAAACTATTAAACTCATCCTGCCTTTCATTGGGTGCCTTTCCTCCTATTAGGTTTCTCGACGGTCCCTTACTTTTTCAGGGGCTCATTTCGAGTAAGACACAACATAAACATATTCAATGTCTGCTCGGAGATAAGAGATGTCTGAGGGTCGGCACTAGATAAGTGATTACAATAATACAGATCACTCCATATGTACAAGTGTCAGCTAGTTTGTTCTGAGCGTACCGAGACTCGCAGCTTCGCATCACTGTCGTCGCGTAGTCTGCACTTCAGGCCTACAGCTACACAGGGTTCTAAAGCACTAAATGAAAAGAAGTTTTGGGAAAATTCTGTTCGTTGGAACTATGACGATAATTACGTACGCTGGATGGTGATATTTTTTCCTCGTATAATATTTAGGAAAGAACAATAATTTACTTCAAGCTTTTCTCTCAGTGATGTCCTTGATTCAATTTTTTAACGTCCTCAGAGCGTAGGCCCATTTTCTTAACTGAAATCTTGTTCGGCGGGAATCACAGCTAATTTCATTAGCTTTAATTATTGTGATTACGTGGGTGCAGTCCGTGCCCAACTATGTACGGTTCAACAGATCCAACTAGTACGGTTCAAGTCGATTCCATTACAGATAGTTTGGAAAACGGAATTGGTTGCCATTACATTGTTTAGTTGAATGAATAAGTTCAGGTGGATGAGTAATAAATTGTTTCGACAAAAAAAAGTCATTAGTTTGAATGTGCTTGAATAAAAATAAATACTACACAAAAGTTGAAATAATATATCATTATTAAAGTAATTTTTAATTTCATTCCGACCGAAAATAAGTATTTTCTATGCACTTCTGACAAACCTTTAATTTTCCTTCAAATCCCAACATGTACAAACATACACATTTTTAAAACACTCATGTTAAAACATCCTGTTAAGTAAAGAGTCCGAAACGACTGACTGAAGCATGTTAGTTTTGATAGCATCATTTCCCCGCCTTGAGAGACACCGTCTGGGTGGGCGCAGAGGGAACAAATCGAACGAAGTTCTTGGTCAATCAGGTCAGAATCGTGAGTTTCAGTCGGTGCAAAAACTGCGAAGTTTGTCTGTGGCATCAAAGCGACTATTATGATCGTATGGCTTACGTCTCTTAATGGTTATTGCTCCGAACTGCGACATGCGTGCATACAGAACTTGGAACCGTCAAGGCAAGTCAGCTCTTACGAAATGAGCAGGGGAAGATGATGAGTAACAGCTCTACCTCAGCACTGATTGCATTCGTAGTCACGGCATCAGTAATGCAAAAATACAGAGTAAACCGTCAACAACATTGTGTTCATAGGGTTAGTGAACTTTGTTGTGGGATTTTTATAACAGTTCCATTAGTTGCTTCAAGTGTTCGCTTATTAGTGAGACGCATGTACACAATAAAGTTTTGTGAGACATTTTTGTATCAGCTTTACATTTGTGGCCCTAGTGACTTATAGTGCCTGTTATGACAGCGTGTTTTGCAACCAGTGTTGGCCCGTGGGCGAGTGAAAAAAACTTCCTCGAAAATTCAATTTGAGGTCTTTGGTTGAGGTAATGAAGCTTTGCAGTCGAAGAGACATACCAGTGTGGAATGTAATTATTAAAAGGAAGGAAGGAAATAATCCAAGTATTTACAGCGTCATGAGAAAGGCTCTCTAGGGAGAAACTATCACGTAGTATTGAAACGACTTGACAACTCAAATTTAGTCATTTGCACCATTACCTTGTTCTCGTTTTTAACAGACTTTTTAATATTCCAGTTGATTTCCTCTGCGTTAAACTATAGATAAATTCTATAAAAGCATTATATGCAACTATATACTAGTAATATATACTAGTATATACAGCGTATACTACTTCATATACTAGTAATACTTGTATACCAGCATCATCTGTACGCACTGACAAAACTTGGGAGTGAGATCCCTTGGATTCAGGAGCATCATACCTAAGAAATACACTCCTCTCATGAAGCAGCTACGCCTCCTTGATTAAAGGAAAATTTCTAGGCATTTCAGTTTATTTTACTGTTTAATTTAGGGCAGTGGTCTCCAGAGGCCGCATTTGTGTTGTGCGTGCATGGTTCGCGTGTGATCGGCCACACAAGGCTTTGCCACACAGCAATGCGCTGAGAGCTGCAGGTCATGCCTATGCGATCAGTACTAGCGATAAATCTCCACTCACATGACATCAATGATGAGCTAAGCCATATCCATACCCATCCAAAGAATGCTTATTTTTATGGGTGGCTATGACACTCCACCTATGGCCACCCACCTGATTTAGTGGGAAATGTCGGGGTGCGTGTATTATTATTATGGCCATGATGTTGAGAGATGGTTGATGCTGATATAAGGGTACTAGGACAAGGGTGTTACGTGGTATAGAGTGACCTGCTTATTTTGAAGACCAGTTCCTAGTAACCGCGTGATAGCATATCTTTTCTATTATACAAACGCCTGAACAGTATACTTCACGAGGTCTCCAGGAGTGGCTGCGAAAATCTATCTTGATTTAACGCATTAAACTCCGTAGAAAAGACGACCCCTCCTCTCGCAAAGCTCCATCAATTAGCGATGGTCGAGAAGATAGCGACTCTAACAAATTTTAGTGATGCAAGTATCGCTGTTCATGATCGTAGTCTCATGTCGTACCCTTAATTTGATGTCTTGTGCAGGAAAGATCATCAAGGTGCATAGTTAGAAACTTGACGATAAACTA
Source organism: Trinorchestia longiramus (assembly GCA_006783055.1). NCBI lineage: Eukaryota > Metazoa > Arthropoda > Malacostraca > Amphipoda > Talitridae > Trinorchestia > Trinorchestia longiramus. The sequence continues at coordinate 21,233 of VCRD01003175.1, forward strand.
TTGATTGAACTATGCCTTTGCATGCATAGTTAGTGAGGGATTACATTAGCATAAAGTAGGAGTGTTCACTGAGAGATTTCCGGACCCTTATCCAATTTGTAATGTTATTTACTATTCAAAAGAACTACTCAATAGCAACAGTGCCGTAGTATAATCTATGAGGTAAATGTTCATAGAAGTTGAAAAATAGTAATAGAGAAAGTCCTCACTGGTATTGATGTTATGAAAACATGTTAGCACGGACGCTTCATTCTAATAAAGCTTATAGCATTATTCCTTCGTTGTCGACCACAAAATCTAAACGAACTTATAAATCTTTCAAATAATCTTGATTTAAATTCAGTTCCACGAATATTTTATCATCGTTCTCTTTAAATGCTAAAGAAAAGTAGATGAATAGCGCGTCACGCCTGTCACTCTAATTTCATAACCGAGCGACAAGAACATGGAGGCGATCACTGATGCCCTCACAACGACTGTTCATCTCGAGGTCTGCCTCAGCAAATGTGGTCACCTGAACAACTGGGCTCAGAACGCATGACCTGTCTTTTCCTGAGGTAGGCTTTCTCTTTCTTTCACTATTTGCTAATTAATTTGCCGTGCAAGAAAAAGGCTCATAAAAATATGAAGAGCTGATGGTTTGACCTAAGTTGCGACATACAAGAGCATAAATTACTTTTTAGAATCATTACGATATTACTTTCTGTAAAAATTTTGCAGGAATAAAAGCCAGTTTTTATATTCAGTTCTCACCAAGGAGAAGCGATATAAATCTCAAAAAAAGTGACTACATGATCGGACACTCCCATAGCCTCGAACTCCAGAGGATACAAATTTATGCTTCGCTCAATTTGTACACAACTGTAATTTGTATTTTTTTGCGATTGCTTGATCATGACTGTCGGTCAGTGGTATAACTGGAGAGCACACAGTCTTCAATTGCCCGTGAAAATATTTGAAAAACTTCAAATTACATGAGAAGTGCCGGTCTCAACATTACCCAACATGTCTGTTTAAACACGACCTGTAATGTGAGTGCATCGTTACACCAGAAGTATCCGCTAGAGGTCAAAGGCAAATCGTTGCAGAAATTTATTTTTGCCACGAGTAACTAAGAAGATAAATATATTTACATATGATATAAATTACTAGACAGTTTCTGTGGAAATTCCACGATTTAGATTTAACTAATTTGAAATTATTGTAAAGATGAGTGCATTAAAGATTTACAACGAATTATGGTGTTTGAAATGGATACTTTGTATTCATGTCATTCAAAACTACCTTTCTGCATATTATCTACCGATAACATGGCTTAGATCAGTGATTCTCAACCGCCGTGTCGCGACACATGAGTGTGTCGCGAGGCTCCCTCAGGTGTGTCACGAAACTTTGTGAACACCTGAACACAGGGACAATATGCATAAATCTTGGTTTCATGTTCTACTCATATGCCTTGGAGAAAGGAACTTTCATCTCACCGATTGGTTACGTCGAACTCAATCGTACTGCACACTCAATATTGTCCTCTAAATTACAGATGGATTTAAACTATATTAGCTTGTGACTAGTCATAACTAGAGTTGAACGCTGTTTTCTGTGTTTGCCTGTTTTTCAATTTGTTTACCTCAGAATCAGTGTTGTTCACGTACTTTCAAACTATTGTTTTTGGCTCGTAATACTTGAGTTAAATCATATGGTGAATTAATTAAATAAGAATATTCAGTTTTTGTTATTGTATTGGTAGAATACAGGTTAGTTTTTACCATATATTTCAGAAAGTAATTGAGTGAAAAAAATTTTAAACACCACTTTATGTTCCAGTTTGACACAGTAGGTTGACCGTTGACACACGGTCAGTTTAACACTGCCTGTTGTTTACTGTTGTTGGTTAGAGTATGCGCGTTTTAATTGCTTATGAATACCCCTTCACAATGGATAAATTTGTTGAAAGGAAGGATGTTAGTGATGGGTGTGAGGTTGAAACAGACCATACGATGAAGCCCTCAAAATCCAGCACAAAAAAGTAAAAGTTTGCCATCATAGACAGTATTGTGAAGATTATTTGAAGTTTGGAATTTCTTGGTCTGGAAATGTTGCTCAACCATGTCCATTATGTGTAGCTTGTGGTGAAAAAATGGCCGATGAATCCATGGCCCCAAATAAGTTACAAAGACATTTCACGACTTAACATTCCTACCTACAAGATAAAGATCTTAATTATTTTCAAAGACTGTTACAACAGCAATCAAAGCAACGCAATGTTTTTCAGAAAACACTGACAGTGTCTGAACGGGCTCAACTCGCTTCAATTGAGGTAGCTGAAATAATAGCAATGAAATCCAAATCCCAGACTCATGCTGAGTCAGTTATCTTTCCCGCTTGTAAAAAGATGGTGAAATCCATGTTAGGTGAAACAGCTGAAAAATAAATTATTAAAATTCCGCTTTCAAATATTACAGTACACAGGAGAATTGGAGATTTATCTAAAAACATTCAAACAAGCGAATCGCTTGTATTTGTTCAGAAAAAATTTCAAGGATCTAAATTTGCTTTAATAGTTGATAAATCGACTGATATCAGTAACAGTGATCAATTGCTTGTATTTGTTCGGTTCATTAATGATGATGATAAAATCAATCAGTTTTTGTGTTGTAAAGAAATGCCAACAACTACTAGAGGTCAAAATATTTTTGATATGATAACCGGCTATCTTAAAAAATAAATTTGACGTGGAAGTTTTGTGTTGGTATTTGTACTGATGGTGCACCATGTATGATAGGCTGTATTAAAGGTTTTGCATCACTAGCACGGAAAGAAAATGCAAATATTGTTCGTACTCATTGCGTTTTACATAGAAGTTTTAGTTTCAAAAGTATCACAAGAAGATTTGGAGCAAGTGTTACATCAAGTAGTTGAAATTGTCAAATACACTGAAAGCAGGCCAATAAAGTCGAGATTATTCGAAAAACTATGCAAACCAATGGATTCTCAACATGTTCGCTTACTCATGCATGACGACATTCGATGGCTGTCAAAAGGTAAAATGTCAATTCGCGTTCATAAATTACAGAAGGAATTAATAGTATTTTTGATAAAGAAAGGCACGAAAGATTCTGTAAATATCTTCGATGTGAATTTTGAATGGCACAAATGGAATGTTAAACGGAAATATTTGGTCAACTTAATATTGTGAACGGTAGTATACAAAGTCGAAACAAAAATATTCCAACTTCGGCAGATAAGTTGGTTACCCTCAAAAAGAAAATTGTTATTTGGAAAAGCAATTGGGAAAAACAAAATTTGGAAAAACAGAGCAAAATTGGTTGAATTTATGTATTAAAATTGGGCGAGTTTGTGTGTTAAAATTGGGTGAGTTTGTGTGTTAATTATTGTGTTTTCAATGAATACTTTCCATTTAACAGATACAGAGAGAGAGAGAGTGAGAGTGAGAGAGAGATGGAGATACATTGCCTTTTATATATGTAGATTCCCTTTTCCAACTATTTCACACATATTTGATATCTTTTATAGAAATCATAACAAAGGCCGTAATTTCATTTTATTTTAATTTTCCATTCAAAAACTTTTAATATTGAAAAATGAAACTTCTAGGGTCTTCGTATTTATTAAATACGAAAAATTCCAATTCTACACAATTTTAGATTCTTTGAACTACCAAGGTTTGGTATCCAGACTACGCTTGGAATGTTTCTAATCCATAGTGTGAGGGCAACTTGAGCGACGTCACCTTTACTACAATCTGCTCACTTTTTCCAATGTTGCATGTTGGTCATAGAAAAGAACTGAAAACTACCCGTACTAATACATTGGAAAACTGAAGCTTTCTGAACACGATGCCGAGCGTTGCATCCCTATAGTAAAATATAATATTCTTCACTAATTCAATGCTTAATACCTCCTATCTCAAATATCGCAAATATCCTATCGTGATAGCTCCGATTAAATGAATTCAATAAGAATTTTCGTTCTAATATTTCCCAAAGCTTTTTATATAGTGCAATCGTGAGTTAATTACCGGGTTGTTCTAAAGTTCTGTTACGCTTTTTTTCCAGAAATTTAGTGATCATTTACAATAGATTGGAATATTTCTCGTAATAGCTGACAAGTAACGTTATCAATCTTATCTGAAATTATTAGTACGTCCATAACAATTAGTAGTATTAGCAATGGAGGCAAAGAGAATTGAAATCTCTGCTCTACTACGTGCGTCCCACAAGTAGTCAGACATTGCTAAACGCCTTAATATCAGTCGAATGACAGTGCGCAGAGTTGCAACTCGTTTGAGAGATGGTTAAACCCTCAACAATCGTACTTGTTCAGGTAGATCCCGAGTTGTGAAGACAGAGTTCATCAGAAAAACATTCAAAAAGATCCAACGTTCAAAATAACTCAACTTGTTAGTAAAAAGAAGATCGCTGTCTCGACAGTGAGAAGGGCTGTTAAGATTGAAGGGGAAAGAGCTTAAAACGTGTCAAAAAGCCCCTACTAACTGCTGCAATGAGGCAGAAGCGTTTTCAGCGATGTAAACGCCTTCTTAACGATCTGAAAACTCATGGTAATCGGATTGTCATTTTTTCAGATGAGAAGACGTTCTCAGTCGATCCTCTTGTGAACAAGCAGAATGATCGCATTGTTAGCTTTGGTCAGGATAACTCTGAGTTACAGAACGTGTCTACAACCAAATATCCGGCCTCTGTGATGATACTTGGAGTCGTGGTATCGAATGCCTCCAGTGTGGTTCCCACGTGGCTACAGGCTAAACGCCTCTGCTTACAAGGATGTTCTTGTGACCAAAATCCTGCCTTGGGTGAGAAAAATAACTAGAAATGCAAACTACGTATTCCAACAAGATGGTGCACCTGCGCACACCGCAAAACCTGTTCAAGAGTGGCTGGGGTCAAACATGAACTGCCTGACCTGAACCCCCTCGACTACAGCGTTTGGACGCATATTGAGAGCAAGACATGTAAAGTTCGCCACAACAGTGTAGAGGAGTTGAAGTTTTCCGTTAATCGTTCATGGGCCACAATGAGAAAAGATTATATTCGCAAAGTTTGCAAGAGTTTTCGCCCTTGTCTGAGCCGTTTTATTGCTGCTGAAAGAGATCAAATTGAAAAATAGTATTGCAATAATCCTAATAAATGTACGGAAACCCCTATTTGTTTTCTAATTCCTATAACTCGTAATTTTGGAGACTTTTAAATAAAAATATCGAAGTGTAACAGACCTTGAGAACAACTCGGTACGAAACATGAAATGCCAGTGATAAATTTTATAATTTTCGCAATTTTAACATATACGTCCAGGTTTCCAGATATATAGGTGTCCATGCACATTAACAAAAAGTTTTCCACAACACATTCATGATTTTTTTCAATCCTGCTTTGCTAATTAGCAAATAACTATGCAGGGTGGGACACAAAAAAGTTTCCTTTATTCGAATACTTATAGCTGCAAAACAAATGGTTGTAGAAACTTCAGCTTGATTTAATTTTCACTGGAATTTATTGTACTTTTATTAGGTAAAATCATTTTGTATTTATATACATAGTTCACGAACAGGTAATTGAAAAGTGAGGATGAGTTTTTTTTGCCATTACAAAGGGGTTATTCTAAAAGCGTAACAATACAATAACAGTAAAAAACTTTTTGAAATACAATATTTACTTATTACTTAAACTTAAGTACATTATGTTTCTATTATAACTGACGACTGCCGTTGTTCTCAAGGAACTTTTGACATCAGACTTTCATTTCTCACATGAATTTTCTAATAATTTCTGGATTGTTTTTACCTCCATTGATATCGTGAATGATACGGATCACGTAAATCTCCCAGGTCTGTTGGAGGTGTTTTATAAACTTTATCTCTGAGATGAGCCGAAGGAAATATTCCCACAGATATTCAGGTTTATATATTAATGAAAAATATTTAGCTTCTGATAATACCACGGGTAGAACTGAAAAATGTATTTTATTTCAAAGATCATTTATTTTATCACTTTTAAAACCGTGAAATTTCCACGGGTACTATCTAGGCCACGTTATCGGTAGTTGAATTACAAAATGGATGTTCTGTACCCAATCCGAATTTTATCGTCTGACCGGCGCTAATTTTCGTCAGCATTACCCGGTAATTATCGCCTTTTCTTACGATAAACCGATGATATCTTACGATAAACCGATGATATCTTACGATAAACCGGTAATTATTATCTGAAAAAGACTGTATTTTTATCGTCTTTTCCCTATGCTTTGAATGACGGTAGGAATATGGCTGTAAAGACCGGTCAATATCGTCGGCAAACATTTCATCGTCTGGAAATACCTATAATTACCGGTAATAACCGGTACTGTTTCTATCGTCGGAAGTTCCTACTATAAACGATGATTATCACCGCAAATCGATGATTATCTCCGGTAAACCGACGAAAAAATTCGGATTGGGTATATATTCATGAAAAATATTCATTCGAAACACAATAATTCATTGTAAATCTTTCATAAATTCGTGTTTCTAATAATTTCAAATTAGTCAAATTTAAACTAGAATTTTCACGAGAACTATCCAGTTTTATAGTAATCCGGTGCCTTTGGTATCCACAATACAATGCTAATAAAAAAATTTACCTGTTCTGATTTCAGTTCAATAATTTTTCTTCAGTAATGTATTCGAAGAAATGGGACAGATGTACACAGTTACAGAGAGAGACAGAGATGGAAATACACTGTATTAAAAATTTAGATAATAAACACTCATATTTTGCCTATAGTATTCTTGCATTTAAATTCGAATTCTTGTTCCGTTGGTGACTTCATCCGTCACTCATCTTATTTCATTAGAAACGAAGCTTTAAATGATTCATATTAAATCGTATAAACAACCCTATGTACCCAGCGGGATATTTCTCCATGTTAACAAATTTATTCCACAGTTGTTTGAAGAGTCTCGTGTAATAGATCAAGTCTTTATCTAGAATAACAGGAATGATTAAGAAGAGAAAAGCGCAGTCTTAGTTTGATTTCTTTTGACCCACATGAAACTGCCCTGGGTTGTTTATTATATCTTATCTTAATATCTTATCTTAATATCTTATCTTAATTATAAAAATTGAGTCATTTGCCGAGGAATATTTACTAGTGCCGTTCAAGTTCAAGCTCTGAAGACTAAATATTCTCAATTATTAGAATTGAGTTATTCAAGTTCAAGTTCAAGCTCTAAAGACTAAATATCCTTAATTATCATAATTGAGTTATTCAAGTTCAAGTTTAAGCTCTGAAAACTAAGTGTCCTTAATTATTAGAATTAAGTCATTCAAGTTCAAGTTTCAGCCCATAAAAAAGCTCAGACAACTATAAAGCTGGACATGTCTTCAGTAAGGGATAGGAAGGAACACGCCGTTCGTGAGGTAGAGTGAACTTTGCCAAAATGCGAGTATATTTGCAATGCAAACAGTCTAAAAATTTCATTCCACAGCTGCAAACTAACGTCCTACGTAAAGCAGATTGGTGTTTACTATTCATTTAACAACAAGGTCAGTCTCAACCAAGGGTACCATCTTTTCACCGGTCAAAGTTTAAGTGATTTAGGACTCTTGAGATCAACTTCACCCAAACACAAAAGGCTTCATCTAAAAAGAGTAACAACTGCTAACCTTGGGCATGAACCACGCTCATCTGTTTGAGTTTTGGGATCCAGGGATTCAGTTAAACAAGGTCAAGCGTCCATCACAGATCCGCATCAATTATTGAGGGCGGGTGATCAGCCTTGTCCGATGTTTACCTGTGTTGTCAAAGAGAAATGATCCGATGCAAAACTTCATCCCACCACGAGCCCAGAGGAAAGCGGCTAGGCAAAGACCAGTGTTTGCTAGGTCACGCTGTGCGGGGTGGATGCATGTTGACGAGTGCAGAGGGCCACCCTCAACGAACTCCAGTGCTATAGATCTGGGTCCCTCGAGTGATGGATGACTTCAGAGCTGTGCGCCTGTAGCCTGGGTGCTACAAATGCGCGCGAGTAACGACACGTACGAAATGGTGTCAGTTAAAATCCTAGGTCTACACACATACTACATATACAAATGAACATATGTCAATTCACCCCAAATTTAATGTGAGATTTTTTCTGAAAATCGTACAAACAATAGAGATAGATTTTTGTTTGTTATTTATAAATGAAGGGTTCTTTTTTCCCCTGAAAATGATGATACACTCAGCTAAATTTTGTGTCTTCTTTTGACCCAAATTCTTACTCAAATTAATTTTACTAGCAAAATATAAACAGATTAACCATCGGTGAACCGCAGACAAGTTATTGACATCTTTAAATGCGATTTTTAATTGGCTCATGTTCTTGCGTGCAGTTTATAAATGGTTCATTCCCTTTCCTATGACTTGAAATGGTTCATGCCCTTCAAAAATTAAGGGTAGCTAACATTTCCAAAGAAGCAAAAATATTTCATGCTGACATTAATAATTGAGGATTTATTGAGTTAGGAGGAAAGTCTGTCTTTCCTTCCATAAATCTAATTACTATTTAATTTTAACATTTGATTGAAATTTTTACTGATGTAGTATAAAATGCAGTTAATGTATACTCATTTATGCATGAGCTTTAAATGAATTAATGAACCATGAATTAAGTATGGGCCTTTTTTAACGTTTAGTATTATGGCACAAGTGGTGATTTTACGTAATTTGTCGTTTATTAATAAAAACTCTACGGAGTTCGTTCTGCGAAAATAACAGATTAGAGAAAACTCGTAGTCGTCTCCGATCTTGCGTAGCAGAATCCGACAAAAGTATTTCGTTCGAATCAAGAAACCAGCAAGCATTGCAATCATGAATATAGGAGACGTCCTCAGTCTTTCATAGGTAATGCTGTTATGCAAAACACACAGCCATTGAGAGGCGGTTCGAAGACTGGCAAAACTGAACCGGCCAATCGAGAGTAATCAAGATATGTCTGTGGGGCATTTTACAATCACTTATTTAAAACTGATCGGCTGGTAAATTAGAGCGACCAAAAACGAGACTTGAGTAGCGCTGCCTGCAAGCTATCACACTCGACATGACGCACAAATACTGAGCTCCCACTGCACACACATGGCTTTCTCCCGAGCTCCTCTTGTGCGCCGGCGTCAGGGCTGTGTCAGGGTCATGTGAAGTTAAGTGATGTGTGTGCAGTGATGTTAGCTACGTGCGTGTATATGAGTAGATGTGTGTTACACATCTACAGTTGTAAAGACTCCTACACGCAGTCACCGCTCCCATATAACACAAAATGATACCACACACGGATGTGTTACTGTTGTTGTGGTGACATTGATACAACGCCATGCGGGGATGAGAAATGTTGATTTTTTTGGCAGTGATTCAATGTAGAGTGATTATGAAACTGATACTATTTTGAGCTGATGCTCGACTGCAAAGATGTGGTCATTGTAAAGCATAGACGAGGAAGTAGTCCGGTACAGAGACAGCAGCGTTTATGTGCCGTAAAGAATATGATGTGCAGCATTAATGATGATTGGATACAGAATCTCAGACAAATTGCAAGTAGGCAGTCACTAAAGCAGACTGTGGTACGGAGCCAACTGTTCCTTTTGAATTATAATAGGCGTTTACTGATTCATTCTCCAACGTTTAAACACGATTTTCTGCTCCTTCGTTGCAACACAGTGCAAGTACAAACACTTCCGAGGTGTTTTTTATTTTTTGCCCTCATAGAAACTATTGCAATTAGAGCAGGGGAGCTTTGAACCTTGCATTGAGGCCGTAGGGTATAAAGAATGAGGACTCAAAAAATGAGGACACATTTGAACTGATTGCCCTGGTTCATGTACCGAACATAGATGCTGTTTATCTATCCACGGGCAAACAGAGTGTGACTGTGTTTGTGTGGTGCTGGAATCCTGGTCTGCACCGAGGAGTATTTGCTATGAAAGACTATTTTCTTCTATATAATTAGTTCAGTAAGTCACTTTCCAGAATTTCAAGTTATTGTAACATAAAAGTTGTTTGCCACAAATCTGACTAGCAGTAAAACTGGCTTCTGTAATCCATATGAGCTAACAAGGAAACTAAGTCGTAGTTCTCTAATAGGCCGCTTATGAAGTACATTGAAAATAATATTGGCTTGATGCACGAAAATCTTTCCTTGATGCTTTTAAAATTCTATAGGCATTCAACGCATCTTAATGAATTTTAAAACTTTACAATAAAACTGCTCTGTGTTGCACAACACAATTAATAAAAAGTTGACCACAAGAAAAAGAAAACCCTCATTTATTCAAATAAAGTTCATTCATGAAACATGCAATATTCAATTTTAAAATGCCTTAGTGTTAACATACTTAAGTCGTAATAAAGTATTAGCTGATATAACTACAAACGGTAGTTATATTTCCACAATTGAACCAAAGCTTAAAAATAAAAGTGTTCAACAGCTGTAAAAAGATGTTTACTTTGAAAAATTTCGCGTACCACATAATGTTATCGATGGTAGGTCCAACAGTAACGCTACAACATTGTAATTCAATACGCTAGGAAGGACGAAACGTTTAAGTTGCGATTTGTAATTTGCTGGTGCATCGCTGAGTGTGATGTGTTGGTAGTCTATGAAGTCTGAATTGTTATTGTAGTTAACGTAAAACTTCGTTGCGTCTATTAAAATTGAAAACGACGTACTAGAAAAGGGTTTAAAAAAGAGAAAAAACAGTTAAACATATCACGAATTGCCACGACTGAAATGCTAATTGTGGCAAAGTGGAGTTGCATGAGATTGAAAGTTTAAGGTTTCACATCTGCTTATTATTACAAAACACTTACTAATATTGGCAGCCGAGCTGCATAATCTGTACTATACATTAAAATTCATCGTGAATTTATTTATTTGTTTATACTTGTGTATTTATTTATTCAATTATTTATTTATTTACTTTCTTGTTTATTTATTTACTTATTTATTTATGTTTTCATTTGTATATGTATATATTTGTTGATCTATTTATTTAATGATAAATGTATTTCCTATTCTCCTCCCAGCAGAATTAGATAGGGAAATTAATTTCAAATCATTAATAAGGATCTGAAATCGATCCTTTAACTTAGACTAAGTATTGACTTAATAGAACGAGTGTACACATACGTGTATTTTAATCATTTTACATGATGTCCACAGAAAAATGTATTCGGTTATTTTTTCATCTAAAAAATGAAAAGAATGCAAACTGCCAAGTACAACATTCTGCTCCAGGTGAGGCACATAACTTACAAACTGCAGCATCAGCGAAGCAAAAAGTGCAAGCTTAAGCATTGAGCAAGTATTGAGCCAATTCCCATTTATTGTATTGAAATGGACTTCTGTCACATTCAAATATATGGCAACCTTGGCTTTATCCCCTTCATCTAATTCAGGGATCTTTTGTTCGTAAGGTGGTTCACATTTACACCTTATTAATGCAAGACGATGGCGAGCATACACTAGGCATTTGAATGAAGAAACATTAGTGGCATTGAGCAGCCTTTACTCTCTCCACCAGACTCGACTGCCGTCCACTAAAAAACATACAAGTACCTATTCTAAGGATGAACAGAAGAGTTGATGGTTCGAATAATCATTTTTCTGTGAGCATTTGAAGCTTGTTATCTTTTCTGACATTTTAACTCAGATTGGGCGGAGAAGTATAAAAGGTCTCAAAACATGAAATTTGCTCATTCTTGATATAGTAACTATTTTTAGATTGATTTCAAAGGTTTACCTTTAAATAGTTCGGTATAAACATCGATATGACTTGATTGTTTATAACGATAAAGACGTCTGCGCATGACTTGATCTATGGATATGAGATGAACGTTTGTAGACGGTTTTAACGTTTGTGAATGGCTTGGTGTGTTAAGAAATGGCATACGAACGCGTGAGGATGAGTGAAGATAACTAATTAGATAAATTCGACTCGGATTTATTCGTCAACGTGACATGCGACAGATGTGTTGGTTGAGTCTGATCAGAAATGTGTGGCAGGTTGTCATGAACGAACGTTTATATCATACACAATGAGAAGTTTCCCGTCAGTAATTAACTTCTTAAATTTGTTTGAGAGTTTTACCATTGTAAATCTTTAAAATAATCTTATTTTCACATTATCCCAGTTAGAGAACTTTTATAAGTTTAGTGCTGTTAACTTTCGTTTCCATGAGTTATGTATTAATTTTTTTGCCTCGGACATTCATTCATTCTTTTTGCCTCGGAGATTCATTCATTCATTCTTTTTAACACGGTGAAAGCAAAAAGTGTATGGGCGATGCAAGTCAGAACACTCACCTGATATCGTCTGACTTAATCAGCTAAATTGTCATCCATTCACACTACAAGCTTTTTCCATTAAGTAGACTTACGTAACACAGTTCACGTTGTTTTCCCTACGTAATAACGTAAGTAAATAGTAAAATAACACTGCCTACAATTATGGACGGTATATATTAGCAATACTCCCACGATGTGTTGACCTCTGGCAATGAAATGCCAAAAGAATTACACATGCAATCAATGCTACCACATGAGCTACAACATACCTGCACAGAGCAGCACTTGATGTCTAGTTTGTAGGTGCATTGACTGCATCAGAGATTACTAAATGAAGTTACTGAAATGAGTAGTACTCACGTGGACGAATGGAGGTTGCTACACCACGATCCGCTGCACCTGAGGAAGAAGAAGAAAAATTAAAGGAAGGAAAAATTGAATTATTGCAGTGTTTTCAAGGGAAAGCAAGTGATACTGAAAAGCTTCACTTTCTCACACTACTCCTCTCAGAAGTGGGCTGAAGGAAACTATTAATTCTTGTAGTTCGTCTATGGAGTGCCCTCGCCACTACCCACTCTACGAGTGTCGAGATACTCGTGTGTGTATAGCCTATTCCTACCCTCATAAAGGGACGCGTGTTTCGGTTCCTTGTTCTGAAAGCATCAGTTTCATTCACGCATGATAACAGAGTGCTATTGCTTGTCTCGCCTCTGTAGCGTAGAGGGCCAAATAGTGGACGTTTAATTTCTTCCTTAGATTCCCCGTAAAGTTACAGTCAATAATTATGGACACTTCCATTGTCCCGTGATTTCCTCGCTATGTTAGGGTCATCGGTCGTTGTAACTTCATGCTGTGATGAAAAGTTCAAATTAGATGCTGTTGATGTATGGTATGACTTCGTTAGAAATGCAGCTCGAATTCGCCCAAACATCCCCCTAATATGACATAATATGAGTGAGAAACACAAATTAACTCATTAATAAAGGAAATTCTCACATAAGAATTCTAAATAACATAAATCTTAAACAGGCTAATTCGAAATACTGTTGAAGCGAAAACGAACACTAAGTAGATAATATTCTTCGAGTAATCTTGAAGCCATTCGTGCTGGCACATCAATTGAAAAATGCTGCATAACTACTAGGATACGAGGATTTATCGCTAAAGCTTTTTAAAGCTTTAGTTATAAATGGAAAAAATCAGACATGACTTTCATGTCACATGACTTTCACGTATAAAGTCATGTGAGGAACCCGAAGTGATGTTACTAATATAAAGTGATGTGAGTAATAAGAAGTGATGTGACTACTGTGAAGTGATGTGACTACTGTGAAGTGATGTGACTACTGTGAAGTGATGTGACTACTGTGAAGTGATGTGACTACTGTGAAGTGATGTGACTACTGTCAAGTGATGTGACTACTGTCAAGTGATGTGACTACTGTGAAGTGATGTGACTACTGTCAAGTGATGTGTCTCATATTATGTGCTGAAATCAATTCACTGAGTTTGAGTTTAGCTGTGAGACAGTATTGTCTTGTTAATGTGTAACGTGCGCCTCGTCCCTGGCTTGAGTGACCACCACACAGGCATCCACAACCACGACTACGCCTGCGCAAACCACTGGCTTTCTAACACAATGCCATCTCCAATTATTCGGCTTAACGTTGTATATCGTCAATGGACGGGGAATAGCTCAGGAATATTATATTAGTTTGTTTGTTTACACAAAATGATTATCAGTCTAAAAACTACTATATTTAAGCCGGGCTGCTAGTACACCCAGGACTATAATCTTGTCTCTAGTACAGGTCCAGCTACATGATAGGGAAGCGTACAGACTGCGAGAATAGTTTGAAGTTTGATAAATAAACATGAAAACATGGCATGCCAATTTATCGATGTTGGGCGCTTTATCTGCAATGAAAAGTGAAGGACGCGTCTTCTGTTCTGGTCAGCAGCCAGTCATGATGTTATGATACACAATTTCCAAGCCTGAAAACTCCTTCCGAGAAACTAATGTGAAATAAACAACAAACTAAATTCAATAGCTCGAAGAAGGAAAATAACTTTCATGTAATGAAGTTCAAAGCAGATCAAAACTTGAGTTTTCTGAAAAAGAGGATTGCATTGCAGAAAAAGGAATTAAGTAAGAATTAACGCTTTAGTCTTCCCATTATGAGTTGGCCTCCACTTTAAAGATAGCCGCTGTCGTTCATAATTTATATCTGAGAACTAAAATGACCGCAGCACGCACAAAGCACCTGAAAACCAAACTGGAATCTTCAAGTAAACCATTGAAGATCATAGCGTCAGTCTCGTCAGGTGAAAAACAACTGTAGTTGTAGAAGAGCCAGAGAAGATCTTATAAGCAGATATCAGAAGGAAGACAGTGACGCAGTGAGTGGAAAACACGCAACAGTTGTGGCCAAACAGCGCCCCCAATGCCTTTGAAACAGCGGCAAACGAGGTCAAAAATATCGCAGCGCTGAACAAGAGGATCCAAATTTAGGTGCGTGAGTCATCACTATTTTGCATCTTTTACTGCTTGAATGGGTGCCTGGGTGGCTGAGGGCCTCTTTAGGACGCTTTTGAAAACAGTGTCGTCGATACTGGAGGTCCCAGTAACGCAGAGAGTTAAGATATAGAGCTGAAAATGCAAGACATATGCATTATATTTGGATCACATATTGTCAGACCTAATACGAAGCAAGTTGAGCTGAAACACAAAAAAATAGGTTAGTCCTTACTTCAACACTAGCATGTTCATGAAATATGTTACATAGATGGATTAATACTTATTCGTTTGAATGAAGGAAGTTTGAATGCATTTGCATTCAAATTACTAGAAAATTGGACAGGCTATTTTAGATAAAATTTATAGTCTTATTCGTCTAATTATCATCACAGCTCGATGTTAGACTCTCCAGTATATTATGAAACAAACTTAAAATATATTGTAGAATAATGTAACAATATTTTGATATAATGGTGTCAATAGCCTGAAATATGGCACGGTAATATTGCAATACTGTAATCATATAGTGTTTTTAATGCGTAGTTATATAATAGCGTTTGTTGTAATGTTGTAAATACCTACTAATATGCACACAAAAATTCATCATGAATTCAAGTTGAGATAACTGTTGCTCTGAGGCGTAGAGAATCCACTGAATCAATTCTCATCTGTTTATAAGATCAATAAAGTCAAGCGAATTATGTTCTGCTTTATACACAGAAAGGAGTTTGTGAGCCATGAAATTTTATCACAAAAAAGTTTTTTCGATGACTCGCGGCAAAACAATTTACTTAATGAGACTCCACTGATTAATTTCAAACTCCTCCAATTGATAATAACTAAAATTAAGTACAGACGCAAATACAGATATGGAAGCTTCTTTGCTCTGATCACGTCGATGAATTTTATGAAACAGAAGGTGCAGCTGCCTTGAGGTGCTCGGTCCACTGAATTTGAAGGCCAGCCAACATCTGCTCCAACACAGAGTTAAGCTGGAGTTAACAGTTCAGTGCTACATCAAAGCTCCTGTTCAATGTACGACGCAGGAGTGCGACTCTCTGTACAACTGTACTAGAACAAGCTGTAGTACCTACATAACACTTGCTTTATTAGTGTCAAGCATTCAAGGGCGTGTAATGCAGCGGTCTCGCACCTCTGCCCGGCCATGCAGTCTAGTTTAATGAAACAAAGAACCATTCCTGATATTCATGATCTGTTTCAAGGCTACTGCCAGTATTTTCTGACGGTG
Organism: Trinorchestia longiramus; assembly: GCA_006783055.1. Taxonomy (NCBI): domain Eukaryota; kingdom Metazoa; phylum Arthropoda; class Malacostraca; order Amphipoda; family Talitridae; genus Trinorchestia; species Trinorchestia longiramus. Next base: position 37,331 of record VCRD01003175.1, read on the forward strand.
ATGGCATAACTTCTCAGTGACTGTGAATGTTTTCATGTAGAGGTGAGACAAATGGGAGCGATTTGAATAGAGAGTCAGAGTGATAAAACGAACTTATATAAATTGAATTAATTGATTTTTATTCTCTAGGTATAAATTTGAATTCAAGAGATGCCAGTATTCCTTTTGGAATTTCAGGTACAGTAGCGAAATCAGATTTGAAGAGAAGGGGAGTGACATGAGAGTTATACTCGAAGCCATGGTGTACACGGAAAGAAAAGGAAAAATCGATTAAAATATTCGAAAAGCACATTCATTTGGCTAACAAAATTTCATTGAAAGCGTGAAGATATTAGGTGAACGATGAATCCATTCTGTGAGGCATTCTAACACATTTTAATTGAAATACTCGGGACTAACTACAAAAAAACTTATTTGTATTACAAATTAAGTTGAGAAAAGTTTAATAACTAACACTTGTGGTAGAAAGTCTTGAAATCTTGGTGACACAAACGCATTCTTAAAAGTAGAAATGCTTTAAGAAATAGAAATCTTGAGAGCAAGACCAACAAGTTGCTATCATGAAATTACTGGTAAAAGAAATTCCCGTAATATTTTGAATTCTAGTAAGTAAATGATGATGATTCAGTTCATATTTATAACGCCAGTACCATATGAAAAAGGCTAAGTGTTTATGTAAACAATGTATAATATTAATTCATAAAGATCAAATTACAACTCAAAAAAACAGTGTACTTCTTCAGAAACACGAATGTTTTTACAGTAGGCAGTTTGAGATCCTTCAGGCTTTTTTAATGATTTTTTCAGAAAAAAAATTAATCAAAGTCTTGACGTTGTATTGTGTGTATCGTACACTCGTATAACCGGCCATACAAAAGCCTCTTTGACACACGCAGACCTACTTCTGTTGACCTCTTCAATCTGAAACTTATTTCGCTACAATTGAACCTCCTCACCCTCTTACACTCAAGGTCGATTCATTCGTAGTTTTTTGAATGTATAGGTACTGCAGCAAAGTCTCTGTTGTTCATCGCTGCAGCAAACTAAGTGAAAACAAGGAGAAAATGTTGTTCACTATCGAGATGAAGCAATAAATCTCGGTGAAATGGCACGTCACGCGCCCGCGAAACTATCAGAATTGCGTCAGAATGACTTTTGTCAAACTATCATACCAGGGTTTGAATACATATGTATAAAGGGTACCAGGAAGTCCTGGCCTCTTTTCTTTCCTTTTCTTTTCTTTTCTTTAACTTTCAGTTATTGGAGCACGGAAAAACTGTGACTGCAGACCTTTACTGTCAGCAACTCGAACATCTAAATGCATCGTAGGATAAAAAATGTCCTACTCTAGTTAACAGGAAAGGAGCCATTTTGCAACGCGATAACACTAGACTCCATTCTGCCAAACAAAGTCAAGAAAAAATGAAGTCTTGAGGTTAGGAAGTCCTTCTTCACCCACCATACTCGCCAGAACTTGCTCCATGAGATTTTCACTTATTTCGTTCTTTAGAGCATTTCATCTGCGGAAAAAGATTCACAAATCTTCACGAGGTTGTAATGAAGTTTAATTCCTTTATTTCTTCCAGGTATGTTAATTTTCTTAAAAGGGGGATTCAAAAGCTCCCAAGTGGATAGACAAAAGTTATATCTAATGATAGTGACTATTTAATTGAGCAATAAAAAAATTTCAGTAATATTTCTTTCAATTATTATTCCTTAGAAAATCATGACAGAACTTTCCGGTACCCCTAATATTTTTTATCTGAGGAGAATATCTGAAGTCATAGAATGCACCTACATGCAAACAGAAAGAAAATTTTATTTTCATTTAAACCCACGTAGAAGCTGCTTCACTTAGTATCTACACAAAACCAATACAACGCCACGAGTAAAAAATGTACGTTTATAAGCTCCTTAACATAAATATTGATTTTAGTGAAAATTATCTGTTAATTATAATAGTGAAAACACTACTTCGTCCAACTGAATGACAATATTCATGAAGCTTTATCGTAAAGCTACCAATCTTGTGTTACACAATATCGGCCAATTTGTCGTCCCCACACTTGTGTTGTAGGAGATTGGATAGCGATGACAAGCTTGCATAACGACACACTGACGTCGTCACCGTCACCTCACGATGGTCAGAACGGACCCGCATGTCAAGAAACGAGTTTCCTGTGATGTGCAATACTGGTTTGTCAGGTTACTATGGCAATGCCCGCCTTTGTAATTAGACCTCCCGTGGAGGAGACAACCTTGCTCCTCTTCAGCGAGACGATATCGCAGCACAATGAAGACTCCCAAACCGTCACAGCAATTCGCACACATGCTACGACCGACGGCAGTGACTGGTGTGACTCCGCCTTTCTCGACTTCAAAATTGTCAGTCACGCACCCGCTGTATACTTTCCACGCTCCTACCCCACGAATATTCACTCTGCTGTTCCCTTTTACAAGCTTTGAGTCGACGACTCAATTCTTCTGTAAAGAACAATTTTCAAAGCGTCGGGACTGAGATGGTAGGAAACTCTCTCTGCAAGATCCAACCTTCTGATTTAAACGATTCACTCGTAACTGAAGGGAATTATCAGAGCGCATCTGGGAATAGCATAAATAAGGATCAAGACTCACAAGATTCAGTTGTGAAGGCGTTCTATTGCGGGAAAAATCTTTGTGGAAAAAAATTGAAGGTACAGTTTCTCTGTGGAACCAAAACACGATTGAGGTCAGCTGTTGTGCTCAGAAATAATTAATTAAAGCACAGTGTACGTCATCTCCTGCACTGTGTTGAAGTTGAGAAATCCTGTCGTGCGGAACAAAGAGAGTACATGTGTAATAGCGCATCAAGCAACGCTGGAACGTGTTCACAACAAATAAAACACGTATGAATTCTCATAAGTATGAACACGAAGAATGACGCTGGAATGTTATTCAACGACATGAATAACCTGATATATGCATAAATTGAGAGCATATTTTTAGAGCGTCTAGTTCATCAGCGTACAGCACAGGGGCGCAGGAAGCAGAGAGCAGTGCAGGCACTGACGTGTTGTCGTGTAGATCTGTGGTCTCCAAGATTTTTATCGTCGCGTCCCGGTCAACGTTTGTTAATTATACCGCAGCCCGCTGTGGGGGAGGAGGAGGGGTTGTGTTGTTGATAATTATGATAAATTATGTTGATAATTTTGGCCATTCGGAATCGCTGAGCTCCCGGTTAACCTCTCGTCAACGGAAAGTTGCAGTCTCCGAAGAGAAATACATGACAGTATGTTAAATAGAAATAATTAAATGTTTCTTGTGCGGCCTGGTACCATTTGATCCACAGACCGCTCGTGGTCCACGGTCAGGCGGTTGGGGACCATTGTTGTAGATGTATAATGTACTCGTAGAAGATGCATGTAGTGCGGGCCTCAACGCCACGGAAGGATAAGAAACGAAGAAGAAAAAGAAAGATAAAAGAAAAGAAGATAACTAAGAATAAAAAGAGGGAGAGAAGAAAGAAGACGACGTTCCCATGTACCCTGATGGACGCACAGGAAGTGGTCGACAAAGACCACAGGCTGCTGCGCTTCTCAAAAGACCTTCGAAGAGGATGATTCCAATGTACCGTGGCGTTGATGCATTCATTGATTGTTGCGATGAATGTTCAGACAGATGCTGCGTGCATGCGTTGCTTGCATGCTGTAATTCAACTTCGAAGTAAAATGGCTCTCTAAGGAATTAATTAATCATGGTGACTAAAATGAACATGAAAACGACAATAACGAAAACAATACAAAGAAGGAAAATAATTATAACAGTGACAATAACAACAGTACAGCTATGACGTCACATTACAGGTAATGTGAACAAGTAAAATAGAATCGTTCCTCCATAATTTTTTCTCTTGCTTCAAGTAATAAATATTGGTTCACTCAAGGCGAAAAACTCGAATCACTTTCAGTGAAGACTGTTTTTATTTTCAATGTCCGAATAAAGTATGAATAAATTTTAAGACCAAGCAGAAATCATCGGAGAAGAATGTTTAGTTTTTGCTTCGCATTTCCAAGAGTTACAATAAAAATGAGCAAAAACAAAAGCAGTTCTCTACAACTTACACCGATTAATAAAAAAGTTGAACATCCGTGCTAGACCTTCAAGAATCAGTTTTTCCATTATTTTTCCAAAAGTTGAAATCGAAATTGATAACAAGGAAAGCATGTCTCTGTAATTTATACTGACTAACCGAATACCTGAATATCGAATTTAGGGTTTCAAGAGTAGCATTCAATGATCACAAGCGGCGCTACGTGATCATAACAAAGACTTTTCATAACCCTGACCTCAGCGCCTTATATGGCTAAGCATCACTGGTGCCGCGGTCGTTATGTAGTATTTCTCATGAGTGACTGTAATTAATAAAACAAAGAGAGCAAATAATCACTGCATTTTCTAGAATACACAGCAAAGTGAGAGTGAACTAGAGTGCTCTTGTCGACCTTGGACATGGATCCAAAAAGTGCCCCAAAAATATTTTGTGGTGCACGAGAACAAGTCAAAAAGAATTTGGACGGCCTGAATTGGGGAATTTTTCTAGTCAAATTGGTAGATTGGGAAATGCATACTGTCGTAATAAGATCAAGAATGAATTTACCGAAACACTCTTACTATAAAACGGAACTATTTCTCAGTCGTGAATTCAAGTAATATTATGAGTGGTGACTAGATTTATTAGAAGGTAATTACATGCATTGGTGTATTTCACAGGACTTGGACTATTCGATGTGTATTAGTTGGTAACCGTTACTGACAAGGCGTTAGCCAGTAATTTGAACCGTAGCAGAAAAATTACAATCTTGGCGTCGAGGAGAAGCTCTACATTTGGATAAACTGAGGCACGATCTCTAGAGCAATGTCACTTTCTTAATGTCTGGCATTATGACAGAAGTCAAGGTGATTATGAAATGCAACGCGTGTAGAACTGGACGTTTAACCTAAACACATTTAGTGAATAGAAAATCAGTAGAGCAAATAAAGCGTTAAACAACAACATGACTCCGAGTCTCAAGTTTGTGACATGCTGCAAACACACACATTTAATTCACAGGAGATAAGTGTCTAGGGGAGAGAAACTAAGTAAAATGATCAGATAAACACACGATTCAGTCAGAGATTGTGCAGGGATTATGAGAATGACAGCAAGCTACAGAGTTAGCTGCTGTAAGGTTCAGCCAATAACTGGCGCAGCAGGTAGGTAGGTAGGTGGGTGTCTATAGGGTGCGTCCGAAAGCTATTCAGCAAAACTGCCTACCATGTCAAAACTCGCTCAAAAGTTCAAGGTAAGCTTGCAAACAACCATGCACAGATGCAGCTCATGCATGTCCGTCTACTTCGGCACATCAAATTAAAAATAATTAATATTCTATGCCGGAAAATTTTGTTAGCACGTTTTGTGGCTCCATTTAGCTTTTGAGAAGCAGAAGCCTCGAAACAAAGGAGCTTCGTCACAGAAGTTGAGTTTTGGAGCGCCAAACTACGGAGTAAAAAAAAAGAGAACAAGCGTGTGGGCTGCGGGCGGAGCAATTGTGTGAAATGAGAGTGTGTGTCACGCAGCCTTGTGAGGGCAGATGACATGTTCCGTAGCTGGAGGGAGAGTCTGCTGTGCAGCGTGGTGTACCGTGCCGCGTGGTCTGCTGTGCAGCGTGGTGTACCGTGCAGCGTGGTCTGCTGTACAGCGTGGTGTACCGTGCAGCGTGGTCTGTACAGGTCTGCACTGGGCATGGCTCCCACTAGTCATGTATCACCCCAGTCTACTTGAGCGCCACACACAGTACAGTAAATACTTTACTGTACTGTGGCGCCGCATCTCGCTCTCGTGAGGGAAATTTTGGGGCAAAATCGCACGAGGAAAATATTTCTAGGGTAACTTATTATTTTTAGGGTAACACGTGCGAGGGTAGTACGGAACAGCGCACGGAATAACAGCCAAGAATATAATTCCGTCTTGGAAAACTTCTTTGGCCGTATTGTAAATTGAGACTAATGTAAGTGAATCCAATTTTTAGCCAACTCCTCGAAAATTATTCGAAATGAATGCGAATTTGCGGATATTTTTGCATGATCAAGCAGGTAAAATTTTATAAACACTAGTTTTTGTGTATAAACAAAGTATGATCGTCACAGCGATGGAAATGAACCGTAACCTTGGCAAACGATTTGTTTCTCGAGGTTTTTAAAAAAGCTTCCACAATTCTTCGTTACTTTGAATCAATTACTTATAATTATTCATTTAAATATTTTTCAGTGATATCAATGCTTCAAACCGGATCAGCTGCACATATTCTACCGGATTGAAATTAAAAGCCCACATACCTCTGAGTGACGAACGAAGATGATCCGATATAATTTTCCGCATCCGAACTGTGTCGCTTTTCATGGTTGACTTACGCCCTCGAACAGCCCTAACGGCACACATTTTACTGCTTATTTCTCTGCGCCTAAAGCTCACTTTGACCTCGTTGAAAATATACAGGGTGGCCCATAAGTAAGGTACCTTTTTAAAATTATTATAGCTATAAAATTAAAAATGGCAAAGAGATTTGGTTAATTCAGAATGAAAGAAGAAATTTCAAAGTTTAATAAAAATTTATAAATGAAACAATAAAATACGTTTAACTATTGAACACAATATCTTTTAAATGACCTCCATTATTAGTCAAACAATGGCATGCTCTTTCAACGGTGCTGTTTATTACTTTCCTTAATGTCTTTGGTGAAATGTTGTTGATCTTTTGAATGATGTTTAGTTTCAATTGCTGTAAAGTATCAGGCATTTCAATGTAAACATTTTCCTTTAAATATCCCCAGAGAAAGGAATCAGGAGCACTTAGATCTGGAGATCGAGGCGGCCACGGTTCATCACCAAAACGAGAAATTATTCTGTTTAGAAAAATTGCCTTTAACATTTGCATTGTTTCTTTCACTGTGTGCGCTGGAGTTCCATCTTGTTGGAAAAGGTAATCTCCGTGTTATCTCCAATTTCAGGTATCAAATATTCTTGAATCATCTGTCTATGCAGCTTTCCATTAACACAAATTGCATCACCATTAGCATCTTCAAAATAATATGGTCCAATGATCCTCGAAGACGTGATGCCACACCATACTGTTACTTTAGCTGAGTGAAGTGAACGTTCACGAATTTCTTTTGGATTTTCTGAACCCCAGAATCAGCAATTTTGCTTATTAACAAAACCATTGAGGTGAAAATGTGCCTCATCAGTCATTATTAAATTCTTTATAAATTCTCCTTTTCTGGAAGCTGCAGAAATCTTTTCGCAAAATCTAATCGCTTTTGTTAGTCCGTAGGAAGGAGTTCTTGAGTTAATTTAATTTTATGGATGATACTTTAGATGTTTTACCAAAATACCTTGCAGTGAGGTACGTGATATTCTCAGTTGAATTGAACATCTCGTAGTTGACGTTTTGGGCCGATCAGCAACACTCGTTGCAACAAGCTGAATTGAAGCACCAGTTCGTATGGTCCGTGGCCTGCCACAACGTTGTCTGTCTGCTGTTGTCCCAGTTTCTCTAAATTTCAATCCCAGTTTTTATGCACTTCTTCGAAGGACTTCTTTCAATACCATCAATATTCCTGTAATTCCTCTGAACTGCAGTAACCAAACAATTGAAGGGTGGAAAGCACTAGTAGACTACTTGCATTTTTTCCCACAGGAGAAAATGCAAGTTGTCCACTAGTGCTGTCCACCCTTCATGTAGTAAACTACTGGATTGTAATCGCCTCTGTCCGCGCTGTGTTAGCGACAGCACGGGAGTGGACTACTTGCATTTTTTCCCGTGGAAAATATATTATATTTACCATGGGAAAAAATGCAAGTAGTCCACTAGTGCTTTCCACCCTTCAATTACATCGGAAGTAAAGTTCTACTATTTTTGCTCGTTCCATTGCGTAGCGATTTATTTTGGAGGGTGGATTTTATGAATTTTTTGGGCAATATCTTGTGATTGTTGGTAAACTTCATATGCTGGTAGAAAACTTTGAAATCTCCTCATTCATTATAAAATTAACCAAATCTCTTTACCACTTGTAGTTTTATAGCTAAAATAGTTTTAAAAATGTACCTTACTTATGGGTCACCCTGTACATACACACTCTTGCATATGCATGGGACTCAAATTTTGAACCTTGTTTTCTAGTAAATATATTTTAAAACAATGTGCTTTTCAGCTTCAGAACTCAAAAGTACTAATTTTTCTCTCTTGATGCGCTCCTATAGAAAAAATAAACCCTGCCGCGATGTGCAATGATTTGTTCTAAAAATTTGAAGAAGATGTAAATATTTGTGAGCAATTTGTCCCAATTCACTTCAAATTAAAAAATACACAGTATTTCACAGGAGCTGACAATAAAGGGTTACGAATCATCATTTAATATCATTAGGAATGAAAGACTTCATTGCTTATAATAGGCGACGAGTTCGAGAAGTTATATCATGTTGTATACCTGTACCTAAAACTAAGCATCATGTGCTCAAGTGTGGTATGTATTTTGGGTGAGGTATAAACTCACTCTCATGGAAGTCTACCGTGTTTGAAGGGTGATTATCTGATAGCAACAGAGAAATGAAAAGAAGTGTAATGTCTCGGGTTCAAGTAGAGAAACGCCTCGCTGTATTCAATAGCATACAGTCTATAAAAAATTATCCCTACTCTATAGATACTATTAATGATATCGAACTAATACGAAGCTCCGCCTATAGGTCGATGAACCAATGGCATGACGAGAAACCCAGCACTTCTACAGCCACTCACAAATCGGCTTTCAATTTATAGGTTTAACTTCTGACCTAAGATATCTGAACAAAAAGTTTATATTCCAAATTCATAGCCTGACACAACCTCTATGAGTTAAATTTGGGCCATATAGTCATGAGTTAAACTAGGATCAGCCATCTTGTGCTCTCAGTACACTTAATTAAGCAATTATGGTGATTTGTTTGATATATACATAGAATCAATACGGATGCGTCGTTCATTTCTTATCATGTCCGTGTACGTTGACAAAACTTTGCTGCAACTGCAAGTCGATTATCACGATTATCTTTTACCATGATGGATTATGCATCTCATTGTGTTTCAACTGTATATATTTAATTTTACTTGGTGGTAAATAATTGAAACTTTTAAGGTTCTTTAAAAAAATGACGAGTGCGGGACCGCAATGTGTAGATCTTTATTAATTAGATCATTAACATTATATATATATATATATATATATATATATATATATATATATATATATATATATCTAATGGTCGAAAAATTCTTTAAAGATTCGTTGTCTTTTAATTCCAAGTTCATTCTATACTATGTTTGGAACACGAAACCAAGTTCACAACTCTTACGTCCAGGACTTGCGTACTGATTTTTGAATCATTGAGACTTGGTCACTTCTGCGTCTGTCAAGAATTTCTCGACCCTGTCATGCATCGTAAACTGCATTAAAATTTCATAAGTAAAAGCGTCATTGTATTTTCGTTTTGTGAAGGTTCTCTCAGAAGGAAATACAGGGTGTCCATAAAGTCTCTTTACCATTTCAAAAATTCTTTACAAATGCAATTGATAAGATATTTTATTCAGATTTGTTCTATTTTATTCAGTGTTTATTAAAGTTTGTAATCTTATTTGGCATTTGTGTGTTTCAGGGATTCTGTTTGGGAAACAGGTGCTGTTGAGACTTTACCCAATCCGAATTTTATCGTCTGGAAATACCTAAAATTACCGGTAATAACCGGTACTATTTCTATCGTCGGAAGTTCCTGCTATAAACGATGATTATCACCGCAAATCGATGATTATCTCCGGTAAACCGACGAAAAAATTCGAATTGGGCATGAGAGACTTTTATAAGAGACTTTATGGACGCCCTGTAGGTGTAGGGAGAGACACTGCTGCTGACCGAGGCTGTAAAATATTCCAAAATATTTTTATGTATTCTATTTTGCTCTCAGACATTTTTCCTCATATAAAAAAATAAGTAAATCTTTTCAAAATTATTGTATTTTAATTTAGATGCTTGTATTTCACCCATATTAAACTGTTAACTAAAATTTTAATACCATTCAATCCTCTTGAAAATTTCCATTTGAAGAAAAAACACAGATGTTCCATGTCCAACCCTACTCCATAACTTCAATCTTTTAAGCACTGGTAACCGTCAGAACACCGTGGAAACGCACTGAATTGACGTGAAATAAGAGATGGTCAAGAGGAAGAATAGAAATGATAACTTGTAAGGAGGCTAGTGTCTTCCTGCTCCACGACACCTTGGGATGTCAAGGCAGACAGCCTCTGCAGGCGCGGTGCATGGCAGCGCCCGCTGTTCTGAAGAATTTCGAGGGCAATCAAAAATTACAGGTAGCGAGATGTTCACAGTGAATCAAGGTAGAATGGGATACTAAAATTGCTCAAAAAAGGGAAATTGGCTATGAAAAAATGGAATGTGAGGTCACAAGAGGCCCAACAGAGTGAGTAGAGAGCGCAGTGCAAAGATTTCTTCACAACAATTCGCACCACCCATTGAACGGTCAGTGCCTGAGTTAGGTATGATACACTCCTTTAACCGCAGTCATGAGGCTCTCAAGTCAGTCTAGGTCGGTCTACTCTGTGGCAACATGTTGTTCTTCGTAGGAAAGCTCAGTACATTCAGCTCATGCACATTGTATGTTTGAGATCATGAATACACGTAATGAATGAACCAAACACTAAGACGTTCAATGAACGAGATTTTGGAAACTTCATTTTAGGTGTTCTGAGTGGGGCGTAGGTTTGAATATTATTAATACTGAGGACCTATAATAGAACATTGAGCTCATGGTACAAATTATGGTAAGATGAAGAACACTTAAGGCAATATCCTGCATTAGCCAGCTGAGACAAAATAATTCAACAAGGATTATACGTTTGCATTTTGAAGAGCAATAATGGTGTATTAATTATTACATTTTCGCTCGTGCGAGTCGGTGCTCTGATGTACCACGTACTATTCTATAGGTCTTTAATTACGCGTACCCTTCAATCAATGGATTTAAAGTGACGTACCATTATAGGCGTGTATTATCAGCCATTTCACGTATTTATTCTCAGCACATGGCGTAGCTGCACAAGTTTACACAGTTTTATACACCTGTTATCTACCTCCAAATGAAAAAGAACTATTATATATAGTTTTGAAGCCGAATTACGACATGTATAAGAACACTTTTGAAATAGTACTTGAGTACTAGTTGAGTACTTCTTGAGTACTTCTTGAGTACTTGAGTAGGTCTTCAGTGCTTCTTGAGTAGTTCTTGAGTACTTTTTGAGTGCTTCTTGAGTCATAGAGACACAAACTCCTAAGACGTGGCGTCCAGTTTTCGAAAAAAAAATAGATTTCGGAAAACTGACAGTTCAGACGCAAAAATTTTGGCTTGCTGGTCTTCATAAAATGAAATCTGCCGTTAAAACTTCACCAAATTATAGCAGAAGAGTTTCCTTGCATGATAGTGACAGGAAAAATAAATGACACCTAAGCCGAGATTTCCTAATAAAACAGAAATATCTCTCGCTTGCTCTAGAAAAAATAAGTTTTAATTCACACGGGCTTTTACTTCAGCGTTGAAGTAAAACTGCAGAGAAACTGCAGAGAAACAACTCACCGCCTTCATGGTACGAAAACTTTCTTAATCGCAACATTTAGAGGACTTTATATAATAAGTGACGGTGCAACTTCACTCACAGCACTGTGTATTTTTTCGATTTTATAATCTGCAGCACTACGCATTGTAAATAAATTTTCGTTGGGTACGTTTAACTTCTTTTCGAACGGCCTTCAACATCTTGTGTTAGTAGTTACCGCACCTTCATTTAACTATGCTTTTGACCACAAAATATTTATTTGCTGCAAAATATTTTACTCATTTTGTATTTATGAAGAGGAAGACAATCATAGAATAACAAAAATTTCATTTTTTAAGCAATATCCAGAAATTGTGTCATTACTGAACGAATACGAGTGTTTTAAATACATGTATTAATTGTTTGACTCATTCAAAGTAAATCAAAATATAACTCTTCCAGGACGATAGCCACTTTGATTTAGAAGCCCATTTTGACTCGATGTTTAAATTTTAGAACTCTTTCAAACCACAATAAAAAGAAAACATTCATTGTTCTCCATTACGAGCGTATGCATATTTCTGACGTTGAATATTCTCAAAATGTAAGTACCTAAAAAATTAAAGATAGCTCTTTATATACATATTTAATAGACAATGTATCTCTATCTCTCTCTGTGTGTCTCTCTCTCTGCATCTGTGTGTGTCCGTCCCATTACTTCCTATCTATTACTGAAGAAAAATTATTGAACTGAAATCAGAACGGGTATGCATGTAGTATAAACATTATATTGTGGATATCAAAGGCGCCCAATCTCTATAAAATACTCATTTTTTCCGTTATTAGTTTTCTTTTCTTACACATCCATATTATCGCTGGATAAAATACAGAATGGAAATTCTGTATATATTTATGAAAAATATTTGGAATCTGATGGTACCACGGGTAAAACTGAAAAATGTATTTATTTCAGAAGTCCCTGATTTTGTCACTTTTAAATCAAGGAATTTTTTTGGGTACTATTTGGGTCACGTTATCAGTAGATAAGATGCAGAATGGAAGTCATGTATATATTGGTGAAAAGTATTCATTTAAAGTGCAATAATTCGTCGTAAATTTTTTATGCATTTATCTTTATAATAATTTCAAATTAATCAAATCTAAATCGTGGAATTTTCACGGGAACTGGCTTGTAAATGTACAACACATGTAGACAGCTTAGGCTTTCACCTTTTAATTTTTGACATTTTGATAAAGTGTCGTTCGTGTATGAAATTTTGTGAGGTTGTAAACTTTTTTCTACAGGAAGTTAAGCTTAGTCTTGTAACTGAACATGAGCTGTGTCTTGTATCACGTGTGTGACATCCCTGCTTTCAATGAACATGAGCTGTGTCATGTGTCACGTGTGTGACATCACTGCTTTCACTGAACATGAGCTGTGTCATGTGTCACGTGTGTGACATCCCTGCTTTCAATGAACATGAGCTGTGTCATGTGTCACGTGTGTGACATCACTGCTTTCACTGAACATGAGCTGTGTCATGTGTCACGTGTGTGACATCCCTGCTTTCAATGTACATGAGCTGTGTCATGTGTCACGTGTGTGACATCACTGCTTTCAATAATTTGTCTCTAATAAGAATTATTTGAAATATCGTACATCAAAAGAGTGTATTTTTTATCAACTGAATAGAAATGAATTGTTCCTCAACGCTTATGTCTGACAATTCTGTCGATTTAATGTATTTTATAGCCTCTCGTACTGTATTTGTAGTCACAAGTTGCTTTCTTCTCGTTGCAGGCCGTGACCATGATTCCCCTGAAGATATTCAGCTTGTTACTATTGGGTGAGTACGAATATATGATGAACATATTTGTGTGCCTTTCGTACGCAACGCACACGTGAGTTCATCAAGTCCATCAGCATATACTCGTTCTTTGAGTGAAGATTTGTACCCGAAAAATGACCTAGTAAAAATATTATCAAAAGTTAGTTGGTAGTCACAGAATGGAAGGGTTCCATGGATGGCTCGTATTTAATGAAATTTAATTTCTGATGATACGTTGTGTGGTCTTTGAGTCTTGGGTAGAAATGGAATGGCAGTTTCGCGTATTTATTATTTACCATATCGTTGGAGGTGACACTTACAACATTATGTATTTATAACACACTGTAGATCTGAACTTGTACCATCAATACATGTTGTTTGGACGTCATTATTTCGTCGAAATAATCATGGAATGTTTATCGCTTTGAAGCTTACATTCCTATAGTTATCCCCTGAAGTGCATAAAAAATATATTTTACTTCTTTTACATCGCGATACACGAACTACAGAGTTCACACTCTGCCCAGAGTTCATAAGTACACTTGCATAGCTGGACTCTGTCACTCGATGTCTGGAATGCAAAGTCAGGTCAAGTGAATGACGGTGATGTTGTTCAGGTATTCGGATTATGATGTAATTAAACGCTCATATGCACGACTGTCTATTAAGTTTTAGCATTCAATTGTGCACTGGGTCTTGTTCTTCCTAAAGGGTTTGGGTGAAAATGAATTCCTCTGTATAGAAATTAATCAATCCAAGTACAATTTTTTTGGTACCAGGATTAAGTTCAGTGACAAATCAGTTGCTTGAACGGAGAACAAAGGGCAATGTAGAGACGGAAGTTCGAAATTTTTCGAGACAAAAATTTATTTTATTGCATAAAACTACGTACCAATTAAAAACTGATAGAAAACGCTGAAAATATAAATACTTGTAGTCTTTATGCTATAATTTGTTATTTAAATTTCCTTTCCCGATAAGTAAGGTAATATTTATTATGCATTTAAACTAATAATTGTGGCAACGTATTTCCACCAAATAATTGTAATGCACATGTATTTAGCATGAAAGAACATCCGTTACTCAGATATTTCCCAGTGTTACGTTCACTTATTCGGTGTCGTGCATAGTAGGAGGTATGCCTGCACCTTCATATACATTGCTTATACCTTGTTACACGTCAACTGACGTCTTTCCCAAAACTGTCCTGTAGTTTGCTCGGCAACCACCACCCCACTGAAAGCTGCTCCACGCCCTCGCTCCCGCACCCCAGTCTACTTCCCCATCGACGCTGCAGAGTTCGAGGTATTAATGTTATTGTCTTACTAGGGAGAGCGCCTAGGTCTACTAGGCAAGTGTACGGCCCACGGCCACTAGTGAGGTGGCAACTACTGACTTAGTAGTTAGAGGTGGCTAAGGTAAAACAGTCAGTTACTATTACTTAGTTTGTGATAGCGGAACATTAATATTAAAATATACATTAATATTTTTTTTATATTACGGCGTACAGTCCTGACGTATTCAAAATCAGGCCAGCTCACTTTCTTTTCTTGCCCAATGGTTCCCATGGTGACGCTTTTAATGAAATAGGAACTACCGCCAGAAGATGCTCGCACGAGACTCAGATTAGACCATGTTACTCTTACGATGATGCATTAACGCGTCGCCACCGGACTGACGACTCAAACTGATTTTTTCAGGACTTTAGTAAAACTGAACTTCAGTGACGCTAAATAGAGCAAAATGAATTGTTATAAATAATTTACTCATTTTGATTATAAAATGATACAAATCGATAAAGTAAGGTATCATAAAATTTCTAATCGACCTAAACACATATACGTTTGCACTACAATGGCTATGGCTTGTTCACAGCCATAAAAATTCAAGCGAAGGAGTTATACATGGTACCATGTCAACTTTATTTGTACAAGATTTATCTAATTTTAGACCTTAGGTTTTAATCCTGCGTTATCAGACATACACAAGCTTTCATAATTTGGCTCGTAACATACCTACATTTGAAGGGTGGACAGCACTAGTGGACTACTTGCATTTTTTCCCACGGGAAAAAATGCAAGTAGTCCACTAGTGCTGTCCACCCTTCATATAGTAAACTACTGGATCGTAATCGCCTCTGTCAGCGCTGTGTTAGCGACAGCACGGGAGTGGACTACTTGCAGTTTTTCCCGTGGAAAATATATTATATTTACCACGGGAAAAAATGCAAGTAGTCCACTAGTGCTGTCCACGCTTCATTTGGTGCAGTGTTGCGGCATTGAAGTTCAATAAATTTTAAAGGCTTCTTGATATTGATTTCAGCTGACCAGTTCAACAAGCATTTTTCTATATTAATATAGATGTTAAAGTGTTCTTGAAGCATTGTCCATTAATAATGTTAATAATATTAAATAGGATCAATATTATTCTGTCCACAGTAACATTTGATTTCATATTTGCTTTGTTAAGGTTTGCTGCTAGGGAAATTAGTTCATCACAAGTGCATACCACACATCTCGCTGTAGGAATTGCAGCACCAACATTCAATGCAACTAAATTTCCTGTTGTCTTCCCTAGACTTCATCTTTCAATCTTCTATGAATATATTAAATGAAGCAATGGAAAGTTTTTCACCAAAATTTTCATCCTACAATTTTTATCAAAAAATTAACTGTATATATATATATATATATATATATATATATATATATATATATATATATATATATATATATATATATATATGAGTTATACATAGTGAAGGACAAGATAAATATAAGAACACAGTGTATGTAAACGTGTTTTGTTTAAAACGTTTGTTGAAGGGCCGCCTAAAGTAATTTTACACCTGCATTCAATCATATCTCCACACTTACAATTTATTGTAACAGCACAGCTACAATTAATGAGGACTTCACAATGTTGCCTTCAGAACTTCGGAGTCCGTTTTTCTTCGGGCGCATCCAAATCACTGAGTAGAGGGAGGGGCGAGCTGCCTCCCTCCACCACCCCCAAACCCATCACCACCACCATGCGACTTCCCATTGCCCAGGAGAGCCACGTCGCCCCACCTGCGGTATAATAATTATATTAATCAACTTTATTCCGATATATCACATGGTACAGTCTCGCGAAGTACAGTATTACACAATATATCGTAGTATCACGAAGTACAGTATTACACAATATAGTATCATGAAGTACAGTATTACACAAAACAGTTTCACACAGTACAGTATAAGTCCCCCGAATTTTCGATCCTTAACACGAACACTAATTCACGGTCAACGAAATTAAGTCTTTTAGAGTTACATCATAAGCACCTTTACGTTCCAAGAACATGTGAACTAGCTGCCCTAGCGCATAGGGAAAATAATGCAATAGCTTTGCATTATTTTAAGAGCACATGAGCATATAATCTTGTAAGATTGTAGGTCTTACCATGAGTTTGCTGAATGGCGAATGGCGGAGATTCCTTTGCACATTATATGGGTA
>VCRD01003175.1:55119-67128 GCA_006783055.1 Trinorchestia longiramus
ACATTCAATGCAACTAAATTTCCTGTTGTTTTCCCTAGACTTCATCTTTCAATCTTCTATGAATATATTAAATGAAGCAATGGAAAGTTTTTCACCAAAATTTTCATCCTACAATTTTTATCAATAAATTAACTGTATATATATGAGTTATGTATAGTGAAGGACAAGAAAAATATAAGAACACAGTGTATGTAAACGTGTTTTGTTTAAAACGTTTGTTGAAGGGCCACCTAAAGTAATTTTACACCTGCATTCAATCATATCTTCACACTCAGAATTTATTGTAACAGCACAGCTACAATTAATGAGGACTTCTCAATGTTGCCTTCAGAACTTCGGAGTCCGTTTTTCCTCGGGCGCATCCAAATCACTGAGTAGAGGGAGGGGCGAGCTGCCTCCCTCCACCACCCCCAAACCCATCACCACCACCATGCGCCTTCCCATCGCCCAGGAGAGCCACGTCGCCCCACCTGCGGTATAATAATTATATTAATCAACTTTATTCCAATATATCACATGGTACAGTCTCATGAAGTACAGTATTACACAATATATCGTAGTATCACGAAGCACAGTATTACACAATATCGTATCACGAAGTACAGTATTATACAAAACAGTTTCACACAGTACAGTATAAGTCTCCCGAATTTTCAATCCTTAACACTAACACTAATTCACAGTCAACGAAATTAAGTCTTTTAGAGTTACATCATAAGCAACTTTACGTTTCAAGAGCATGTGAACTAGCTGCCCTAGCGCATAGAGAAAATAACGCAATAGCTTTGCATTAGTTTAAGAGCACGTGAGCATGTAATCTTGTAAGATTGTAGGTCTTGTCATTGTAAAGCTTGCCATGAGTTTACTGAATGGCGAATGGCGGAGATTCCTTTGCACATTACATACATGGGTGAAAACTTTTATTCTAAAAACACCCGGAAAATAAATTTTCTTGTTGGATTTTCGGGCTTCTCTTTCAGTTACTTCCGTGCAGGTAGCTAATAAAATTTGTCATAGGAACCAAATCATCTTCTGGACCGGTGATATCGTGGAACACTGAGCTGTCCGTGAAACTGCATCATGGCGTGATTTTGTTGCAAATGTTACTGTACTTCAGTCATTTTCTTGGGAAAATCCAAGGTTAAAGCTCTTTGGGGTAGTTCTTTCGTAGACCTGCTCGCTTGCCATCCCCTGGAGCTTTATATTAGCTCATCATTGAAGGTTTCAAGCGTTGTTGAGAGGAATTATACTGCATCAGTTGTAAACAAAAAAGTATTTTGTCAAGCACTGCAAAGAAATCTTGAAATCGAGGAAACACATGAAGATAAAAAGTAGCCTTCATTTCACAACTCACGTATAATACGTACACTTGTAAAGTATCAAACAGCATTCGTTGTTTGTTTTTTAGGTCTGTGGAGCTTGAAAACGTGACGAATACGATTAAGTAAATTTAGTGATCAGCCCGGCTGGGATTTTATAATTCTTAACATCCGACTGCTTCTAAACTAAAGCACAATCTTAACACGTTTGTTGCGATGCGACCCACCGGTGGGTCACTTAGGTTAGGTTCTGTAATTTTTTCCCAAGTCTTTTAGTGATTATGTGTACAAAGTAAAGATTTGCACCAGCTAGGCAATCGCAACAAACGTGTCAAACATTTATTGTTTTCTTAACATTTTGTTTATCTCAGGTGGTGACGAGTTCTCCTCTAGCGTACCTGACAGACTCGTCATACTACATTCCGGGCCGCACCACTGAGTCTCCAGGGTCTTTTCTTGGTCACCAGCTGCTTTCCGGAAGTCCTATTTTTGACGACGATGACCTTGCCAATCGCTACATTGCAGTCCACGGCAGCTCGGAACTCAAACGAGCTGAACTGGATCGAGCAGACAACACGGAGAGCAGGAACACGGAAAAAGAATTAGCTGCTGAAGAGGAACAGCAAGAAGTCCTCAGCCGGAGTTCGAATCTAGAAGACCAGGAGCGCTACGGCCTCTTCTTTGTAGGAGAAGAAGAGAGCTTTGGAGGATCAGAGGAACATTTCGAGCAGGTGTCCTACCCCAATAACCTACACGTTCCTCCTCAGGAGGACTATCGGGAGTCTGAGGACCGCGGAGCAGTGAGTTAAACTAGAAAATCCCGAGTTGAGACTCATATACTACTCAGGACATGAATTGCCGTCGAAAACCTATGCTCTGTGTCAACACGTTAGAGCTAAAAAGTTGTTGAATAAATCTTGAACTTGTACAATCATGATGTATTACTCATACTCTGTTTACATACAATTACTACCTGTGCGACTACAACAATTTTTTAAAGCATTTTAATGATAATTTATCATGTAACTATTATGCAGCTATACACAACTGCGGAGAAAAAAGTTCAAGGTTATTTATTTGCTCTAGATAAACAAATTTATTCGGTAAAATAATACAGTGAACATTGAGTATAACTTGTATTTATGAATACAATTCAATGTATTTTCAAATAAAATATATTGGAATGGATCTTTTTTCCACGGAGCGAAGAATTAATGGGGATCAAGTATTTTAAGTTCTAAATTCCGATACTTCCAGTCTATACTCATCTCAATAACGGAGAGCAAAACCCAACACTTGATGCTACGCTGTTAAAAAAAAGCGTAGAAAAGCTTACAATTAAATATTTCTTGAATATTGTATCTCTGAGTTCATTATTAAGTTGAATAATTTAAGAAACGATGACAAGTTTAAAAGCTGCAGAATATGTACAGTTATACGTGAGTTTTATGCAACGTGATAAAGCATATACCTGCAAGCGTATTGTACATAGATATTTCCCGTCATATTACGAACGTACATAAATATATTTTGATTTTCATTACAGGTGCTCCAATCCCTCCCAGAAGTCCGGCCATCATCGCTGTACTTCGACTCAGTAGTGTCCGTTAATGAGCCCGCGCCCGTATACCGACCTCCTTCTCGGGTCTCTTCTCGCTATGACCCTCCTGAAGATGCCTCTCCTGTTCCTTCTTATGACCCTCCATCAACAGAAAGAAGCTACAGACCGCCATCAGTCGAAACAGCAATCTCAACTACTGAAAGAGCATACAGAGCACCTACTACAACAGAAAGAAGTTATAGACCGTCTACCACAGAGACATCTTACAGATCATCAACCACTGAAAGATCATACAAAGCACCTACTACTACTGAAATATCTTACAGACGATCTACCTCTGCTGAAAGGTCTAACAGAATTCCTACTACTACTGAAAGGTCGTACAGACAACCTACTACTACAGAAAGATCCTACATACCGCCATCATTAAGCATAAGAACCCGCAGGCCTTCAAAATCCAGTAGAGTTTACTCACCACCAGTCACCGAGAGAACCTATGAATCATCTACGACAGAAATTACTTATAAAACAACAGCTGAAAGACAATCCAGACCCCCAATTAGACAAAGAAAATATCAACCTCCAACAACTGAGCGTAGTTACAAATCTCGCTCTACCACTGAGAAACCATATCAGCCTACTACAGAGAAAGCATACAGACTACCTCAGCAATCAGTTGAAAAAAGTGGCCAGGAAAGTGTTCCTTCTAGGTCATACACTCCTATAAGAAATCGCTACACGCCCCCTACTACTACACAAAGACCTTATACTCAGGCTCGACGAACAACAGTGAGGACATACAATCCTCCTTCAACGACGACTCGTAAGCCGTACAGCCACAAAACAATTAAAACTCCTTCAACAACCGAGAGAAGTTACGGTGCAATGAAGTTAGTTTCTGTCAGAAAGTACACCGGGCCTCCTGTGGAAGCTTCCACTGCAAAGTCATATTCGAAGAGTAGAGTGTCCTCAAAACAGAGAGGTACAGGTCGGCCAAGAACCCGATATGTAGCTCCTTTAAGAGCCGCAAAGACTACGCAGTCAAATGACCCCAAAAAATCAACCCATTCTCTATACTTTAGGCCCAAGACGTCAGTGCAAAATGAAGAAACAGCATTTGGTTCAAAATTAAGTGATTCTAGCGAAGAAGATGCCAGTAATTATTCACGAGCCCGCCAGCCCACATATTCAGCTCCAAAGAACATGACGATCAAATCTATAACAGTGGCTTCATCTACGTCAATCTCAAAGCAGAGGCGTAAGCCTGCAATGTCTCGTTCTTCTTCGACTTACAAATTTCCTTTCAAAAACCCTGCTCCTGCCACCAAAAAATCGTTGCCAGTGAGCGTTAAGCATTTGGCAAGCCGAGCAGGATCAAAATATGAGCCTCCGGTGTACAGGACTTCCACCAAGGTTAGTCTACGGTTCTCGATTTTCAATTAACATAGTTTCAACATTGATATGAGGTATTTTTGTTGTTGGAAAAAAGTTGATGAAAAGTTATTGCTCATATTACTGAGAGCTTTAATTAACTTTGAGGTTTTCAAAAATAATTTGTGTGTTCATCATTGTGTTTCACACACAGGCCTTCCGAGCTCCATCTGCTCTGTACGGTCACGGGGAGAGTACAGCCGATGTAGTGGCTTCATTACAACAAAACTTCATCCAAGCTGGTCAGTGTAATGCCAACGTTTAGTTACGTTTTTGATTCAGAAGTGTTTTGCTTTCTGGTTTAGCTCGAAAAATTTTAGTCTTGCTTTTAAGATACTCAGTTTCGTGATTATGCAATGAACTAAAAATTTTGTTGCAGTGGCGCCTTCAATGTTGGTCTGCGAATGTGAAACTTTATTTTATCATTGTACGTTTAATTACGTATTTTTGCTGCACTGCTGTTTTGAGAGCGTGCACTTGTCTGGCTGCACATTGGCCGTGTTCAGCGATGGTCAAATTTTCGATCTTAGGTCGAACTACAAGCAGTTCAGTCTTAAATCTAAATACAACAATATTAACGTATTAACAGTATGGAGAATCGATTAAAATCAATTTGACCTTATAATTTAGCTAATTCACATTTTGCCTGTGAGCTGCTGTTCTCACTCAGTTTTGCTCCTCAGCTGACAACATTTACGTCCCGGAAGAGTACGACGAGAGTGCAATACCTGGAGAGGCTGGACGAGATTATCCAATCTTGTCACAAGTTCCCGACACTGACTTCCAGTGTGAAGCTCAGCAACATCCAGGACTCTATGCTGACACCAGTGCTCAATGTCAGGTGAGTCTAAAGTATGTGTTCTTGCTGTCAAGTATTTAGTTGAGACAAGTGGTAAATCTCAAGTGTACACAATAATGACACAGGTCATGATGAGTGACGTGTGAATTATAATGAGTTTTTAAGTTGTTATTTGGGAAGGGGCTAAATCGTCACACAAATTCGATTAAATGGGTAACGTTTGCCGAGAGTCCTAACAGCGGTTTGTTTTATCTATCCCATCAGGTTGTAACGAAAGTTCTGTCCATTTTTTGAGTTAGAATTTTAGGACATCATTACATCAATTTAATTTTTAAATGACATATTTGTAACCATCTAAATCACTAAAATAATATTTATTCTTTCAGATTTTGTTATAATTGTAATAAATAACTGTTGTTAACCTAAATGTACACTTAAAATAAAGAATACATTAGGCCTATTTTACTGTATGAATTTCAGAATAGCAATACAGCAATTTCAGCAGACAGATCACTCAAAGACTCATGGAAATGCAGTTGCGAATGAAAACACCTGTATAAGATGGTTTTCACGTTTTAAAAAGGATGGCTTCTGTCTAAAGGACGAACCAAGAAAAGGACGCTCCAGAAGACTCAATTCTGAGGAATTGCAGGCTATCATTGATGAAACCCCTACCAGTAGGACTGGAGAGCTGGGCAAGAAGTTTAATGTGAGCCATACGACCATACATCGTGAAATGATAAGACCCAAACTCCTTGCACAGTTCTCTAGTTGTACTGCTAGAGTTCTCATCAATGACAGCCTGCAATTCCTCAGAATTAAGTCCGTTGGAGCGTCCTTTCCTTAGTCTGGTCTTTTGACTGAATTCATTTTTTTTGAAACGTAAAAATCATCTTCTACAGGTCTTTTCATTCACCACATCATTTTTACAAGTATCTTTGAGGGATCCTGCGGCTGAAACTATTGTATTACCCTTCTGAAATCTATACAGTATAATATG
The DNA here is from genome assembly GCA_006783055.1 of Trinorchestia longiramus. Classification (NCBI taxonomy): domain Eukaryota; kingdom Metazoa; phylum Arthropoda; class Malacostraca; order Amphipoda; family Talitridae; genus Trinorchestia; species Trinorchestia longiramus. Next base: position 61,230 of record VCRD01003175.1, read on the forward strand.
CCTAATGTGTTCGTTTCTAAGAGTGTACAGTTGAGTCAACAATAGTTATTTATTGTCCTTTGAATAAAATCAGAAATAAAAAATATTATTTTAGTGATTTAAGAGGCTTCACATTAGTTATTTATAAATTTAATTGATATAATGATGCCCTAAAATTATAACTCAAAAAATAGACAGAACTTTCATTAAAACCTGATACTTGGCATTCAGTAAGTAAATTCACTAGTATTTTTAGCACTCAGCTGCTTTTCATTGTACTCTTCATTAGATCACTTTGTTTTCAGGTGTTCCACATCTGCCAGGAGTCTGGCAGACACGACTCCTTCTTGTGTCCGAACGGCACGGTCTTCAATCAGCAATATTTTGTATGTGACTGGTGGTACAATTTCTCCTGCGACAGCGCAGCCAGCTTCTTTGGGCTCAACGAGTTCATCTACGAACTACCAGAGGACAATTATAAAAGTGCATAATTAACTTACATACAAATCGAATAAAAAGTATCATGGAAATTTAATCGTCTTCTCTACAAGCGATATTCAAGTTTAATCAAGCGTCGTAAATTCAAATGGAATGAGATCAAATTCTAGAACTATAAAGTTATTTATCATTTCCATTCTGACTAGCAAAACAAAACAGAAGCTGGTATTAGTGTATTTTATCTTTGTTCTCGAATTCAAAAATAATCGCTTGAGCTGTGACATCTAGACGGCACTTGGAAATTGATATTTCTTCTAAGCAATAATGTAGTTCAGTGAACTATTTTTTGTATATAACGACTTAGATTAAGCTTAAAAGCCCCTTTCGCTTGGAGCTCCTTCCACGCTTTTGTAAAATATCGGAGGTCATGTAACATTAAGTTAGAATTAGTATGTAAATTGTACATAAATTCTTAGTACCTAAGCCATTTATTTCTTTGTACACAGGGTCGACGTTTCATTGACATATTAAAACAAAATGGAAGAAAGTGTAAAATCATCGGTATTTTAAGACTCTACAGTGAAAGTCGTAATAAAATTTCATATGAATAGCCTAATATTTTAAATGAAAACTTCCACTATATTAGGTGTACATAAAAACATTAAAATAAGAAAGTAAAAAAATTAATGAAAGCCGCAAAGAAAGAGCCAGCTCTAAAGGAAAGAACGCCAGCTGGATTCCAAAGTCTCGCTTAACCAACATTGTGAATAGCTTAAGTAAATCAACATATTTTGTACTTCTGCCTCATTCGACGCACTAAATTAAACTTTTGAGCTTCGAAGGGAAAGTTAGCCAGCATCTGGATAAGTTATTGTTTGAAAAATACTTTCATCCTGACATGAAAGAAATCAGTGTCTAAAATGGAGAGTTTGAGTTAATTTTCTGTTCCTGATGTATATAAGGGAAAAATGGAACTTTTGGAGTTCGGTTGCCTGACTTCTATTGTTATCAGCTACCTTGACAGTTAAACACTAGCAGCTATAGTAGACGCTTACCCTGTAGTCCTAAAGATTTGCCTCCATTCTTTCTCTGTTTATCTGTTATCAATGTTTTCTTATTTATTTCCCTAATTTATTTCTGTTATTAAATGTTTCTTTATTTATTCATGTACTTATGAAATCATTCAACCATGAACTTCGTTCAATTTTGCAAATTTGTAGAAATATTTATTTCCAAATGCGAGTTTTGCGTAGTGTGTAAACTACTAAACAGTTAGTTTTTGCAACTTTTTACTTCTCGCAAAAATTTCCAAGTACTGTTGATAACATTAAACTGTACTTGGTTAAAATACAATTGGACTATTAATGTGTCAATATTTCATTTTTCCTACTTTTTAAAACAGTACTCGCCTTAAAACTGTGAAATAAAAATTCTAACAAAAAGTTTTTTTGTATTTTACCTCCCACGAAACCCATGTAAAACAAACAAAACCTCAATTTCTGTTCGAGATTAGTTAACTAGAAGTAAACAATTGGGCTGCAACGTATTTTCATATGTCTGTGTATTAAAGTTTTAATAAGCAATCGAACATTATAACGACTCCCCACTGCTCATTCCGTGCTTTGGTTGAGAATTGCATGCTTATATAAATTAACAACTCGAGAATTAATTCTCTCATCAGGCAGGAATTAATATCCTAATTGAAGGTATATGATTTTGTTCGATACAAAATTCAGCTTCTATTTCTTAGTTTCGCTCTCTGAAAACACGTCGACAGAAAAGAATTTTCATTTAATGTTGATAACCCTGTATTGGGGTGTGAACACGTTCAGAATATTAGTTGTCTTGCACTCACTCCAGAGAGTAACTTGGTATTGTGCCTTGGAAGCCGAGATTTGTTAAAAATTACCTTTTGCAAGTAATATTGAACGGGAATAATGATACATTTACTCCCTAGTTCAGGTCGAAAAAGAAAACATAAAATGCTGAACCAAATTACAGGGGAATGCATAGTTATTTACCTACAACCAGTGTTTTGCAATTTATTTTCAATAAGACTTTACAGAGAAAATCACGAAGGCCTTAAAAGCAAATAATGCTTCCCAAAATTCTCTATCATTTGTATCCCGTCAAAAAATTAATGCTCCTGGAACGTTTTAGAAACTTAAATCCTCCATCTTCCAGAGAAAATGTTTGCTTCATGACGTTGATGTATGACTATCAATGCGAAGACTTAAGAAAGCATCGTCTAAAATTATGACCTCCTTTAACTTGGAATATCTCAAATAGACTGATCGAAATCTTTGCCCGCGCTTCCGACATCCATCATTACAATATAACCTTGAAACTAGTAATTCATTCTTCATTCTTGCATTAATCGATTACCTAATTTTTCAGGTTCGGTAATTAATCATTGAAGTTTTTTTAGATGGCAACAATTTGAGATAAAGGCAACAGGTATAAAGGTATCATAGTTTATCACTTAAGATCACACTATACTGTTTACATCTTATTTTCGTAGTGCACAATGATATTCAGTTCATTTACTTGAAAACTGATACTGTTTCATAAAAAATACTCACACTTCATAATTCTGACAGTGATTCCATCCCAAACTGCTATATCATAGTTAACAAAACACTGCTATTTGACATGGCTGTTGGACATGACACTTCAGTTATAGCCTTACAATCCTTCACCCAAATTATAGGTGGAGGGCACAACCAGGATCAGAACCCTCCCAGCGTCATCATTGATCTTGTTAAAATTCTATGGTCCAATGGAAGCCACAGAGGAGCATCCAAGAACCATCAGGTATTCAGCGACCATCATGTCACTGCTCCCCTCGTAAGCACAACCTGTCAACCACACAGAGAGCTGAGCAATGACCGTTTGAATTGTTTATGGGACTCAGTCACTGATAGCTGATTCGCCGGGAGCAAATGTGGGAGGAGCGTCGAGAGACCGAATATTCATTTGTTCTCACGTAATTATTTAATATTCTTCTTCAGTTCAATTTTGATTCTTGAATGTTTGTAAAACAATGTAGATTCATAGAGAAATTATTCGAAAACCCGTGCCCGAAGAGTAGGCTTATTTTCTGTGAGCGAGTGAGTAAATTAAATACTGGTTTCGTATGCCGGAGACTTGAATAATTATTCAATTTCTTGGTTCTAATACTAAGATCAAGTTAGTCTTCTGAGGGTGAGCAGAGGAGAGAGTTGTAGTAGTCATCTGAGGAGAACATTAGTTGATGACTAGGAGCACTAAATTGAAGCAAGTTCTATGCTAAACATTGCGTAGAATTGATATTGATTGCATGCAATCTACAGCGATTGTGCTTAATTTTCTTATTCCAGCAGTCTGTTTCCTCTTCTAGAAGTGGAGAACAACCCGAGCTTCACATCGAAATATTTGTGTAGCTTTTGAGAACTTCAAAGCTGTGAAAAATGGGTACGTACAGGCCTATGTTGTGTTATAATAAAAGAAACTGGCTCTTGGAAATACATTCGAAAAATTACAGAAAGTAATTCTCAGGAAAGCATTTCCTTTTTCTGACTCCAAACTTATACATAGAAAATTTTTGAATCTTTCTTGAATTTAATATTTATCTTTCGTCAATGCATGATATAAACAACGTCGAACTACTACAAGTTGCAATTATCTGTTCTCATATTTGTACACTTTACACACTTGGCCAAAACTCACCTAAAATATGGCAAAATTTTATCTATACGTTCTTTTCTGTCAAAATTAATGTGCAACATACGACCATCAATGATAAAGTTCATTGAGTGTTTTCCGATGAGTTTCTGGTTCTATGTAGAGTCAAAGCTGGAACTCAGCATGCACGAGCTGTTCAGAAAATCAAAAGTGAACTTAATTTACATTTTCTCTCTCGCCTCTCCGTCAACTGAGGTTTAGCGCTAGCTGAGGTCAGCAAAGTAAGCATTTCTTTTGATAGACAGCAGTCAACTCATTCACTAATACACATAAAACTTGTAAAAACTGTTGTTCATTCATTGCAATACCTGCACGATGACTGCACAAGTCACCACCTATGCTATTCAATTTGTGATATTAAAATACGGAAAGCAAAGTTCCATCTTACTAAATATCACGATGCTTCAGGTCGTACCAGCGGGCGACCACTGGCGCTGTGTGTTGTGTGCGGCGACTATTCGTACGGCCGTCATTACGGTGCTTACTGCTGCGACGGCTGCAGCTGTTTCTTCAAACGGGCCGTACGGCGGGCAGTACCTTATGTCTGCATTGGTGAGTAAGCCATGCTGAAATTTTCCTGCGTTGAATGAGCAGCTTCAAGAATATTCTTGTACTCGAATAGTCTATAGTTTTTACTGTATCTCTTTGTTTTCAGATGCTCGATCAAAAGTGTGAAGAAAGGGTAGTCTATGGGGAAGCTGCAGTAATTACGTTTTGTAAATCCTTGGTCATTGATAACACAAAGGTGATGAGTGCACACACATGGCGAATAAAAATAATTCAATCACCGAACTAAATGATGGAATAGTGATTCTCCAGTTTAGCATTTAAAATACGATAGCATGTTGGTAGAGATTCAATCACTGAATAAGATTTTTGTGCCCGTGGCAGGCAACGGAACCTGCGTGGTGGACATGACACGAAGGAACTGGTGTTCCTTCTGCCGCTACCGCAAGTGCCTCCAATGCAGCATGGATGTTTCCGGTACGTGCCACGCTCTGTGTACGAAATTGTGTTTTCTGAACAGTAGAGTGCGCATATAATTACAGGAAGGATACACAGGTAGGAAAAAGGGTTTATTACTCCTTGTATTAATTGTTAAATGCCTAAATATTGCGAAGGAAGAAAGTAAGGAAAAACACTTGTGGTAAAAGATGAAATTCATTACTCTTTTTTATTTTTAAACAGAATTTAGCCTGCACAATAATTTTGTATGAATCATAATAGGAAACAAAACCACAAAATAATTGTTTTTTGCTTTCTGATATGATAATTATGATGATTCTGATATTGTTTTTTGACAGTTGAAGAAGTGTTTTTTCAAACTCTTCGTTTCGGTTTCATGAAAGCGCAGAATACACTCATTGTTTGTTAGTAAATAGCCAGTGAGATTCAACACTTCAATCAAGAGATTACACTTAATCCAGGACATTGTATTCGATTACTTGATTCTATGCCATTACATTTCTGCAAGAGTCTTCCCGGACGCACGTGTTCTGAGCGTGAAATTGCCTAAATTGGGGTGACAAAGACCTCGTGTTCCTCCACTGATGAGGTTCTCGATCTCCAATACATAGTGGTGCAGCAAAGCCTGCACCTGGCTTCCCAACTCACGAGCCTCAGACACCAATTTTCTTGCTGCATTATTTTTTTTTTGTTCGCATGAATTATTCTTTCGGCAAACTGTGCTACGCTTTTTGTTAGAAGTAAAATTGAAATGTTTTTTAAGGGATTGGTCATGACGTGTAATTGTTCAGAA